>CM070840.1:2828991-2848991 GCA_036326025.1 Chrosomus eos
TTATTCTCATCCACACACCACATTTGTACAGCGTGATAAATATAAACTGTTTATATGCTCACTGTCTCCAAAATCTGCTGTTTGAAACAAATATAGAACCAATCGAGGAGAATAGTTATTTTGCACAAACAGTGGGAAACTCTGTATATCTGTGTGCGTATGTCAAAAAATTAATTCTGCATTTAAGCTTGTGACATAAACACACACATCAACCCGATCACGTTTAGCGTTCACACTACGATCAGATTCATCAACCGAAATGAATTCAGTCAGATTGAAATTAAAGTTGTGCATGTAAACATAGCCAATGTGTGTCTGTGTGTTTATAGACGAACATGATTCCCGGCTCTCCCAGCAGCGATGACTCGGATTGCGTCGGCTTCAACAAACTGAGGAGACGCAAACTCTCATTCCGGCGACGGACGGAAAAAGGTATTTCCCATAATTCATGTTCCCATTAGAGTGTCTCTGTATTCATCAGGGTAGGTTTTATCATTCACACATGTTTATTATGTGTGTGTGTGTGTGTGTGTGTGTGTGTGTGTGTGTGTGTGTGTGTGTGTGTGTGTGTGTGTGTGTGTGTGTGTGTGTGTGTGTGTGTGTGTGTGTGTGTGTGTGTGTGTGTGTGTGTGTGTGTGTGTGTGTGTGTGTGTGTGTGTGTGTGTGTGTGTGTGTATATACATACATAATCCACCAGGTGAATGTATGTACTACGATACTAAGTTTTTGTAAAAAGTGTGAAACTGTGAATGATAAAACCTTCAAAGATATATATATAATATTGCATTGTGATATTCTTACTGAAAAAAAAGTAAGGTGTGCGATGAGTCAATAAAAACCTTGACTATAAATATATTTTAATCCTTTAAGTGTTGCTGAAAAAACTTTAAAAAGACCCAAATTTTCATTCAATATTTGTTATGTATTATTTTTATTTTTATTTTTATTAGTGCCGTGTTGTTATCTTAACATAATGCTACCATCAAACTCTATAGGAACAGATATACAATCAAACCAAAAATTATTCCAAAAGTTATTTTTTACTACTGGGATAGCAAGGTTTCTGAATAAATGTTGGTTTGACTGTGTATACATATATATATATATATATATATATATACACACACAAAGCATTAGACCTGTTTCTTATATTCCGTTGATGAATATTAATCCTATGTTTATTACTCCAGATGATGCAGATGTTGGAGAGATCAAGAAGAATCAGAAACCCGTTCGGAGAGGCAGAAAACAAGCCGCCAGTAACAAGAGTGAACTGGACCCGGGATGGGAGGAGCCTCGGGATTCTGTGTCCTCTCACTCCAGTGGGGACGAGGGGGAGGAGCCTGTGCACACAAGCCCCGCCCCTCCCGCATCACTCATGGACGTCACTGAGGGAGAGGCCGATCCGAAAACAGGAAACACATGTAACGCCCTATCAGGTGACAGAATGGCAACTTATTTAAAATTTAAAACAGGCCAAATTATTGAAATAATAATAATATAAAAAAATATTATGAAATTGAATTGTATATAATATTACATTTAATAAAATAATGTAATACTATTTAAAATCTTATTTTTAATATTCTAATATTAAAATAAACATGATAACATTATAATATATTAAAATATAATGGTTTTATGATTTGTTTTTCTATCGATAGATAGATAGATAGCTGTACTGTATATGGCAGTAATGTGTGTGTGTGTGTGTGTGTGTGTGTGGTGTGTGTGTGTGTGTGTGTGTGTGTGTGTGTGTGTGGTGTGTGTTGTGTGTGTGTGTGTGTGTGTGTGTGTGTGTGTGTGTATGTGTGTGTGTGTGTGTGTGTGTGTGTGTGTGTGTGTGTGTCTCAGGTGCTTTCTCAGGTGTGTCTAACATCTTCAGTTTCTGGGGTGAGAGTCGGGGAAGGCAGTATCAGGAGTTGCCCCGCTGTAACCGTCCGCATCCCAGCAGTCTCAGCGTCAGCCGACAGCAGCGCAACCTAATGGAGAGCCGACTCGAGCTGCTGCAGAAACAGCTCACCAGGTCTCAGCTCACAACTCACCCTCACTCACTACTCACACCTCACGCCTCACAACTCACGCCTCACAACTCACACCTCACTACTCACTACTCACGCCTCACGCCTGACAACTCACGCCTCACACCTCACTACTCACACCTCACGCCTCACAACTCACACCTCACTACTCACTACTCACGCCTCACGCCTGACAACTCACGCCTCACATCACCTCACAACTCACACCTCACGCCTCACTACTCACGCCTCACTACTCACACCTCACGCCTCACTACTCACACCTCACTACTCACACCTCACTACTCACACCTCACTACTCACGCCTCACTACTCACACCTCACGCCTCACTACTCACACCTCACTACTCACACCTCACTACTCACACCTCCACTACTCACACCTCACAACTCACACCTCACTACTCACACCTCACGCCTCACAACTCACACCTCACACTCCACTCAACTCACTACTCACTACTCACACCTCACTACTCACACCTCACTACTCACACCTCACTACTCACACCTCACGCCTACAACTCACGCCTCACAACTCACACCTCACTACTCACACCTCACACCTCACACCTCACTACTCACAACTCACTACTCACTACTCACGCCTCACGCCTGACAACTCACGCCTCACACCTCACAACTCACACCTCACTACTCACGCCTCACACCTCACAACTCACACCTCACACCTCACGCTCACGTCCTGCAACTCACGCCTCACACCTCACTACTCAACCTCACGCCTCAAACTCACACCTCACTACTCACCACCTCACTACTCACACCTCACCCTCACAGCCTCACGCCTACAACTCACGCCTCACACCTCACATACTCACGCCTCACGCCTGACAACTCACGCCTCACAACTCACACCTCACTACTCACATCACACTCACGCCTCACAACTCACTACTCACACTCACTACTCACTACTCACCTCACGCCTGACAACTCACGCCTCACACCTCACAACTCACACTCACTACTCACCCTCACTACTCACGCCTCACAACTCACACTCACGCCTCACACCACTCACACCTCACTACTCACACCTCCACTACTCACACCTCACTACTCAAACACCTCACTACTCACACCTCACGCCTCACAACTCACACCTCACTACTCATCACACCTCACTACTCACACCTCACTACTCACACCTCACAACTCACACCTCACTACTCACACCTCACTACTCACACCTCACTACTCACACCTCACAACTCACACCTCACTACTCACACCTCACGCCTCACACCTCACAACTCACACCTCACTACTCACGCCTCACACCTCACAACTCACACCTCACATAACTCACACCTCACTACTCACAACTCATGCCTCACAACTCACAACTCACGCCTCAAAACTCACAACTCACACCTCACAACTCACAACTCACACCCCTCACAACTCACACTCACGCCTCACAAACTCACACCTCACAACTCACACCTCACAACTCACACCCTCCACTACTCACACACCTCACTACTCACACCTCAACAACTCACACCTCACAACTCAAACCTCACACCCTCACAACTTACAACTCACGCCTCACCACTCACACCTCACACCCTTACAACTCACACCTCACACCCTTACAACTCACACCTCACAACTCACGCCTCACAGGACTAGACCGTGGGCTACGACTGTCTAGAACTTATTCACTGAAACCACACTTCCTAGCACTAAACAGACACTTGATGCTGCTGAAAAATATTACATTGTTTGTGTGTGTGTGTGTGTGTGTGTGTGTGTGTGTGTGTGTGTGTGTGTGTGTGTGTGTGTGTGTGTGTGTGTGTGTGTGTGTGTGTGTGTGTGTGTGTGTGTGTGTGTGCAGACTGGAGAGCCGCATGTCGACGGACATCAGCACGATCATGCAGCTCCTGCAGAGACAGATGATGCTGGTTCCTCCGGCGTACAGCACAGTCTCTCCATCCATGTTCCCCGAGAGACTCGTGCAGCCCGTCACTCCACTGGACTCAGACACACTCGCTTCTCTCTCACAGGTGTGAGACACGCACACACACACACACACATGCCGACGTGTTTCAGCTGATGCTCGCTACTAGTACAAACACAGGTGTCGTCACACTTGATCAGTTCTGAACTGCAGTTTTAGAGAATTTATTAGCATATTAGATAGATAGAGAGAGAGAGAGAGATAGATAGATAAACAGATTATAGATAGATAGATAGATAGATAGATAGATAGATAGATAGATAGATAGATAGATAGATAGATAGATAGATAGATAGTGAATAGATGATGGATAGATATAATGTATAAATATTAATATACTATATAAATATTATAATATATAAAATTGTGATCTTTGATTCAAATGAAAGTTTTGTCTGAGCAAATAATAGTATCTTGTACACTTACAGCGTGTGTTGATGATCTCTCCTCTTCTTTCTCTCAGTCGTGCGAGTCTCTCCATCCTGCAGACGCTCTTCTCCCGGGATCCTCAAACCTCGGGACACGACCGGAGCGAGTGCCGGACCAGAGACGCTTCTCTCTACAGGAGCCGCAGACGACACACACTCCACACACACCACAGAAACACAGCTCAGACCCGGGGAGCTAGAGACTCTCTCTCTCTCTCTCTCTCTCTCTCTCTCCTCTCTCTCTCAGTCTCGCTCGCTCACTCTCTCCCCCCCCTCTCCCCCCTCCCCCCCCCTCTCCCCCCCCCTCTCCCCCCCTCCCTCCTCCCCCCCCCCCTCTCCCCCCCCCTCTCTCTCTCTCTCTCCCCCCCCTCTCTCTCTCTCTCTCTCTCCCCTCACTCTCTCTGTCTCTCGCTCGCTCTCTCCCTCGTTCACACTCTATCTCTCTCTCTCTCTCTCCCTCGATCTCTCTCTATCACTTTCTCTCTCTCTCTGTTCTGCTTCTGGTTTTGCACTGAGGAGTTTCAGAGACACACTGGAGCTGGTTTTACTCGCGTATGATCATGAAAGACAGTGCTGAACTTCACTCGTCTCACTGCTGTCATCCAGTATTGGATATCCATAAACAAACAATAACGATTCTTGCTAATTTCAAAGTAGCCATTATGTCTTGCACTGAATTTTCCAGACTCTCTCGATCTATATCTTCACGTCTACGGCGCTTCCAAAACAAAGAACTGGGTGAACTTGTTAGTGTTAGCTGGCCTAACAGAAGAAAATACGACTACTAATAATAATCTGATGTGTTGTGTCTGTCTGTCTGTCTTTGCCTTCATTTACTGTGTGAGAATGATGAAGAAGGTGGAGCCTCAAGCCCCGCCCACTCACACTGGATTGGCTGGATTGCAGTGGGTGGGGTGATTGACAGCTTTTTAAAGCTATGAAGAGTCATGTGTCTGACACTGAGACCAACATATGCAACAAGTCCGACGGCGTTAGCTTGGTTTTCAGCGTCTTGTTAAAGATGGCGTGATTTTTAAAGTTGGAACACATTAGCTTTAGCAATACAGAATCCTTTAAACCACAAACGAAACCAAATACTGAAGATTGGGTGTAAAAGTTGATATTTTTCAGTGATTTTCCATTATCTGTGGTGTTTACGGCCCTGCAGCCACAGTCACATGATGATTATTAATTATTATTTGGTTGAGCTCTTGATGAAGTCATTACACACAGATGTGTGGACCAATAGAAAAAAGAAACTTTACAATAAGCTATTAAGCATGCGATAATAAACATACACTTTTAATATAAGGCATTTTTTATGGCAGACTTTACCGTTATCATATTTAAATTATTATAGCATTTAATCTAAGCGTTTCTGAGGAAAGAAGAGCATATTAGCATGAGCACCTGTTTAGCATCTGTACACGAATCATGACAACGATTGTATCATTCTGCCTTTCCACTGTTTATTTGTGCTTTATGTTTTTGTTGAGACCAAATATGATATTTAATCTGAACGGATCAAACATCTGAATCTGTGTTAATGTGAAGAACGGTTCAAACACTACTGCATTAAATAACAATATTCCCTTTTACTTTGATGAATGCAAGAGTTTGCACATATTTATCTAGTACATATTTGTGTTAATTTGATTATTATTATTATTATAGATTCTGTGTATATGAGTCTTTTCAACGCCACATATGAGTGAATCTCAAATTTGACCCCAATATCATCAAAAAAAGGAGGAAAAAATTATTATATTGGCATAAAGACAATAAAGCTTATTTTTAGGATCATAGGAATATCAATGAGATATTAGATACTCATAAATGTAATTTTTATTTCAATTTATCATACATAAAAGCTAATCCAGGTAATGCTGCAACAAATACTGCTATAATGAGTCAATATAAATAGTAACAGTTTCATTTTTAAACTTTCAGTGCAAATAATTTCAGGGAAAATTGGGTCATTTCAATTCTTTAATGTAAATAAAAGCTGTTTTTTAATGTGTGTTGAGATTCTCCCTCATACGGCTGTAGTGTTTCTGTGTGTACGCTTGTGTTCACACACACTAGTTCATTTATGTTTAGTTGATTTGGTCGTTTGTTTGTTTGTAATCCAGGAGAATTTGAGTTTAATTCCTGAAACGCTTCATTGTCCCGATGTTCAGTTATTAATGCAGCTTATATTACACAATGATTGTTTCATTCTCATGTACAACGTTGTTATGTTGCAGAACTCTATTATTTCTGTATATGTTTGACACTTCTCTGATGATAATCGTCCTGCTGAAATGCGTTTGTGTGTGTGTGTGTGTGTTGTAACGTGTCCTGTCGTGTGTGTTTCTCCTGATGTTCGTGACTGTAAAGGCATGCTCCCGATCTTCCACCGGTCCTAGGAAAAGTGGGATTATCTTGAGGATGATCTTATCAGAGTTTCTGTGGTGTGTGAAGTGTGTTCAGAGTCATTGAATCTGCCGCTCGACATGTTCGTTTATTCTGAATTATTTATATTTAGTGTGAGATTTCCCGTGTTCACACTCCAATTATAATTCTGTATATTTGAAAGCCGATTACGATAAATTGGCCGATAAATCTAAATTCGTATATAATTTTTGAGAGCCTGATTACAAAAACAAAAGTCTCAGCGTTAAAAGCCGTGTCCCAAACACAATTATTATTATAATATTCTCATTATAATTTTATGTCAGTCTTGCGCTGCACATTTTGCACTGAACTATATTTTCCTTCTTTGAAGTGATTACAATAATATTTCGAGCAATTCAAAACCATCATGTGTGAAATTATTCATTATTTATCGGCTTTAATATCTCAGCCTAATTTTCTTATCGGGTCGATAACGATAACATTACAAATGATCATATCTACCAATATAGTGGCTGATATATTGTGCATCCCTATCTAACATATACGTCACCTAATAGCCTATTATCTTATCGTTTATTGAATTATTGTATAAAATCACATTTGCAAACGCGCTGATATTCGTGAAAACAGCACTTTTGCCCATGCGATATTAGTTATAAAAATCAAATATATAGGGATTTTTTTTGCACAATATCTTAATTTTTGAACGCATTTTTATTAATTTTTGTGCGATTTGTTGACTTTTCGAGCGCAAGCGAACACAGCAAATGCCATTACTCGTCTATCGTCATGTTTGTGGAAATCTGATCAGATTTTAAACATCTTTTAGTGTTGCTCTGTCTCTCTTTACGTCTATTTACAGGGATCTGAAGCCAAGCGCACTTACAGTATGCCATCAACTCAAATCCACATCAACTAGTGTGATTATTAAACAGGCTTTAGTTTGCAATCATGAAGGACATCATGTATGTACTTTTTTTTTTTTTTTACATACTCTTTTTGAGTTTTAATTTATTTAGTTAATTGGTTTACACTGGATTGCTATGTTTACTTTCGATTGCTGTACATAAGGAAGTCTTGACTCCGGCATCCCTATAGCCGACTCTATGCAGAAACGCAAACCTTGGCATGCTTTGAAATGCAGAAAATAATAAAAAAAGAAAAACTAGAGGAAAACAACATACGTTTGACCTTTTTTTCCCCTTTTCTTTTTAAAGAAACGTGTGAATAACTCTGTTAATAATGATGTAAGTATATCAGTTATATATATATATATATATAAAGGTAATAAAGGCAGTTTGTGCACATTTGATCTGCATGCTGAACGAGTGTCACTGAAGCGATGATGATCGTCATGTTCTTCTGGACACGTGACTCTGAACTGATGTGACGTCACTGACGGCTGTTATCATGTTGAACGACTTGAGGAGATCATCGGACACACTTCAGAAAGTCCAGATTTTGTGCTAGCATTATAAACGGTTGACTTTATAAAATTTAGAAATATTTATTTCAATAAACTTCTTTGAAAACAGCTGAAATGTCTACCTTTCTTTATAATATATGTGTATATATGCCGAATGTATGCAGTACTGTGTATATTTTGACCAATATGCATTTATTTAATCAAAAATAAAGTAAAAATTTGAAATATTTTTACAATGTAAATCAGCTGTTTTCTATGTGAATATATAGTAGGATCATGTGACACTGGAGTAATGATGATAAATTCAGCTTTGATCACAAATAAATTACACTTTACTATATATTCACATAGAAAACAGCTGATTTACATTACAACAATATTTCACAATATTACTGTTTTTTTCTTTATTTTTGTTCAAATAAATGGAGCCTTGATGAGCATAAGAGAATTATTTCAAAAACATAAAAAATAGCAATGTTCCCAAACTATGTGTGTACAGTAGGCTATATATATATATACACACACATATACAAACACATATGAACATGAATAGGTTTTTTGATTAAATTAGTTGAGTGCATAAAGTCTGTGTGATGTCAAGATTTACTGTTCTGAGTCATAATACATAAAGTGACTATGACAGATTGAAATTAGTCTGATGTATTTATGTATAATTTCTGCCCTTACCAATAAATCCTGCCTAATAATTATCCGATATTAATGCTCTAATTTACTGTCAATCAATTTTAACTATAGCAAACGAGTCCTGAATCCCTTCAGAAGAGTTTAATCTGAGCACCAGATGGCGACACTCAACCATTAGAAGAGCTGAACATCTCCAGCACTGATTTCAGCTCAATTCTACACACAGTGGCTCTTCTGGTCAATTATGTGAAATAATATTACAGAGTATGTGAGTACCAATAGAAATATGCTAGGCTTCATAGTTTGTAAATTATTTTTTCACATTTATTAGCTCGAAATTACCTCGTAATTTTAATAATTATAATATATTATAAATCTAAATAATTTGAATCTCAATAATTTGAAATAATTTAGCATGTAGGCTATTATTTGAGAATTTAAAATTTCCATCAAAAAAATTCTGTGACGTAAATTACTGAAATATTTTTTCTAAACATTTGATTTCATATATATTTATATATATTATATATTTATATGTAACTGTAGAGACTTATACTTACCTCAAAAGAGTGAAATATTTGTATGTAATAATTTTCATTGGCCCCTATAAGGAGTCAAACTCACTGATTGCACGCGACGCGCGTCCATCAAAAGTGCGCCAGTTGGACAGACGCAGAGACGCTCCATCCGCGCCGTGATTGGAGGAAACCACTGTCCGTCTGCTGATTCTGGCATGTGATTGGCTGAGAGCGTCAGAAGGCGGTTCCTGTGTGTGCGGTCAGTGAAGAGCGCAGGGCGGATCATCTTGAGGCCGCGACACCAACACACGCGCGGAAAACTCTCGGAAATCAACGAAAGCGGTGAGAATAAACTTAATAAAGTCTGATGATAACTCATCTTCATCCTTATGTTGATAAGTAAAGAGAGTGACGCGCCAGTGTGCGCGCGCTGAGGGCGGTTTCCGCACGCGGGTCAGTGACTGTGTAGAAGTGAGTGAAGTGTGTGTGTGTCTTTCTGTCAAATGTCTGTTAATGTCTCTGTAATTCTACATTGACACACACCCCTCCAAACTTCTGTAAGTGTGTTACAATCAAAGTTGATTTGACATTAAATCAGATTTGATTGATTAAGACGGTTCTGCTGTTGAGTTGCTGATCTCAGATCAGTTCAAGCGTGAAACTTTAATGTTTTGATTCTGCGTGTGTGACCTGTGTTATGTGTTTCTCTGTAAAGTTGTCCTTGAGTGTGTGTGTGTGTGTGTGTGTGTGTGTGTGTGTGTGTGTGTGTGTGTTCTGTCAGTGTGACATCATCACTCATAGATTGATATATGTTGTCCCTGACAATTACTTGTCCAATTTTTCCTAAATTTTATGTACAGTCTTGCTAAAAAAATACTTGAAACAGAACATCTGAATTATACACTGACAAGTTTTGAATACAATACGTTTCTATGGTCATCACAGCAAATGCACTGTCCATTCTACTTTCTGGCCATTCAGTTTATCTGTCATAATTCATCCGGTCTGTAAAGTTTGAGCTGAATCATATATGATCCATCCTGCTGGGGATTTAGATGTGACACACATCAGCGGATTACTGGAGACACACACAACCACACGCATCTCTTACATTCACTCTGATGCTCTTCATGTTGGTATGGCGTTAAGTTTGTGCCAAAAATGTGTAGCCAGAACATTTGGCAAAATTACCTTTGATTTATGTTTGCATTGTTTGCTTGTTTAATTTCTCTGTCGTGTGTTTTATGCTTTATTAGTCACTGTTCTCAGTTAACGTTCTGCAATGCATTGACAGATATCCAGGTGAACAAACTGAATGTTTAGTCCAGGCGTGTTCAAATAAAGTCCGGTCGCTATATTTCCCGACAATATATTTTTTTGGAACTGTTAGCCTATACATTTCCATCGGGGCAGTCAGAGTACTTCGTAAAAGAAAAAATCCTAAACACTCAAAATACTCATTAAAGATGAGAATCTTTCATTCTGGGAAAAAAAAGAATATAAAAAGGTTAGATCAGATGTTTTATCTGGCTTTTTATTTTTATGTATTGATATTATATGTGCTTTTCTCACACCTAAAGCGCTTAGAGTAAAAGATAAAAAATTGCGCGAATTGAAAATATGCCCAATGGAAACACGTCAATTTCGCGAAAACTCCCATATATCGCAAAAAAGTTTTTACGCTAGCATGAGGTGTTTTTTCAGGCAGTTCGAAAAAGCAATATTTCGCAAAACTGCAACGGAAACAGTTTTTTCTGCATTTATGGGTCACCTGACGTACGTATCAGTCACATGATCATTCTTTAAAGATGACTCGGTGAGAATCGAGTCTTTTGTCTCGTATTCTGAGAACCTTTGGACTTTATTAAACTCATAAAAGACAAAAGAATTAGGGTAATACTGGATTCCACAACGAAATGCCACGATTTATCAAGAGCTTGAAGCAGAAATGAGTGAGAAACTCCTTATATGAGCCGCTCCCAGTATAAAAGTATTTCCTTGCCATTAAAGTTGGATAAAACACTGATGTCTCCTTCCATTATAAATAACATCTAGTGTGATGGCTGGGATATACGCAAACCTACTGACATCCGTGGCCTTGATGTTTGGAATGACTTATCGCAAGAGGAAAAATTACGTTCTAGTCGCATCGGTTAATAGAAACCCTGTCATTTCGCAATGAATAGGCTAGTTATTTTATCGACATTTAGATAATAGCCCAAATCTGTAATGGAAAAAACTTCTATAGAAGGCCTTATACTCTAAAAAATGTTGGTTTGTTTTAACCCAATTTCGGGTAAAATATGGACAAACCCAAACATTGGGTTAAAAATGTCACTTAAAAATGTAACCCAACGGCTGGGTTTGTCCATATTTGACCCAAATTTGGGTTGAAACAACCCAGCATTGACTGAGAAAACATACTGGGTAAACTGGGATTACCTCTGAAAAAAAGTATGGACCATTTTTATAATTTGCTCATTTTTATAATTTGCTCATTGTAATAAACTACAAAAAAAAACATACATAATCTATGATCAAAGCTCTCCTCATGAGGACAAAACAAAGTTAACTAGTAATTTCAAAGTTCCTCTAGTCCTACATTTTTTTTTTCAAATTATAACATTGTTTATTATGAAATGCTGTGAATATGCTTATTAATAACGCTTAATGTATGAAAGAAAACATCTGGAGGTGAAGTCAGTGGTTAAACAGTCACTTTAAACTTTAAACTGTAAACAAATAAATGGCACAATAAACATCAGTCGATCTCTATCAATGTTGAGGTGATCCGTGAGTGCTTTTGCATGGCTTATGAATTCATTATTTTAATGTTTTTGCTCTAATTCCATCTCACCTGTTCAGTTATTAGGTCAGCTAACCAAGCTCATCTAGTCCTGTTGGTTTATTGCGTCTGTGAAAGTTTCCTGACGTGACTCATGGGTAACTTTATCATCTACATACTGATATGTTTTATAAATGGTGTTGTAGTCATAAAGTGCATGAGGAAGTGAAAGGAGAAGGATTTATTTAACATGAGCCAGTGTGTGTGTGTGTGTGTGTGTGTGTGTTTGTGTGTTAGATTGTTTACAAGAAGGAATGGATTATATAGTTCAGTGATTTGATATGGGTGTTTTCTTAGATACTTCTACTAGTGACGGTTTAAATAAGACGTTGTGTGTGTGTGTGTGTCCGTCAGGAAGAGTGGGGTGATTCTGTGACTCAGCGATCCTGACGGACACACACACACACACACACACACACATAGAGATCCAGAGAGAGAGCAAGAGACTGAATCAATGGCTGCTAGCGTGTCTGTAATTGGAGCCATTGATCTGGCGGTGTGTGTTTATGTAAACTGCAGGTCATTCTTGTGTCTTGCTGTCTAGTGCTCCCTATATAGGCAGCATTTCTTCAGATAAATGCCTCTGCCAAATTAATAAATGTACGTGTCCTAATAGATGTTAAAGTTTGACTTTCTCATCTGGTTTCTTATAGCCTCATGTGCATCTGTTGGTGTGGCTCTTTGTTTCTATGGAAAATGGGCGGAGCTAAGAAGTGTCATATGAATAATGTATTAGTGAAGTGATAGAGGAGTGGTGTTTCCCTACAGACTAGAGAGATACGGCTCGTTTTAATGACCAACATCAGCCAGCGTTTGAGATAAACTCATGTTTGATGATCTAAACTAAGGCTGCACGATATTGGGGAAAAAATGGACTTTTCGATATTTTACGAATTTAATTTGTATTGTCAATTTAATAAAAATCCGATTTAGATTCGATTTTTAACATGGTTATATGATCCATTTATGCATGTTTACGTTTTCTTCTAGAACGAGCATGCTCCATCTGTTGATGAATATAATAATTGTGCACAGATCGTTTTGTTCATTTTCACTTTATTATATGTAAATTATTATTTTGCTGGATAAATTGAGAAGCACAATTTTTTTGTTTCAAATAGAGTTCATAATTCTCCAATGATTCTAAACAGACAACTAAACAAATATAACATGTAATTTACTAGCAGTTCTGACAAAATATTAATTGGTGCAGTCTATTTAAAAGTGTTTAATTTTAATTATTTGGAGAAATCGGGTTGAGTGAATGATTCAATGACTCACTCATAAAGACTTCATTATGATTCACACATGAATCTGTGTTTTTGAACAAATCTCTTGAATGAAAGATTCAATGACAAATACATTTTGTCACTTGTCGCCACCTACTGGTGTAACAATGTAATTGATACAATCGTAATTTGAAGCGTCAAGTTACTTTCAAACGGTGATTTACTCTATATTGATATATTGTGTGTGTATCCGAACTCTAAACTTGTATCCCAGTACTTCTGTGATAATTTGAATGATTGCAAGACAGAAATAATGATTCTGTGTGTGTGTGTTTGAATCGAGATCGCAATATTTTAACGATTAATCGTGTAGCTCTACTGAGTGCAGAGTGTTATTCGCCCACTTAGCGTCATGTAGAAAAAGGCACATCCACACATGACCCTTTCCCTATCCAATCTTTTTTTTTTCCTCGTTTGAATTTTTTTTCGTAAACACGCCGTCGTCTCAAGAAATATATGCGTACACACGAAACCACTGAAACCGACTGAAAACGATGTGGTATACATCCCAGACCAGTATGTGGCGCTGTAATTCTAAACAAGGAGAAGAAGATTTGTAGCGTGTGCATAACCTCGCGCGCTCTATACGAACCCAACGCGACAGCATTGCTCACCGTATTAGCACAGCAGCAGAAGATATCGCTTTAGTAAAGCTAATACGCTCAGTAGCTTCAGCACGATCACTAGCATATAGTCCGCCATTGTTGTTGCTGTTACGTGTGACGTAGCGGTGTGTGACTAATCCTGACACGTAGTGTGATGACATCATCGTTTCACAAAATGTACGGATTGGTCGAATATACGAAAACGCAAGGGTGTCGTTTTCAGATTTATCCACTGGGACCCGGTTTTAAAAAATAGCGGTTTCAGTGTCGCAAAACGCCGGATCCGTCTGGACGAAACGCCAATACGACACTAAATGTGTACGTATATACAGCTAAACGCGTCTCCGTGTGGACTGGGCCTAGATGTGATCGATCAGCGCGTATGAGGACACTGACACGTAATCTCTGACGGGGCGATCTCAGAGCTTTACACACAATCCTCCACTGGGAAATCTCCAAAATCAAGCCGTTCAGAGGGAGATGTAATGAACAGAAGTGAGGAATCGTCTTGATTTTGTTTACAGACTGAAATAAATAATAATAATATTAATCAATGCAATAGTCATTTTAAAATAATGTATCTTTTTTTCATTTATAGTCACTAGCTTGTGTAGACATTGGTTTGTCAGCATGAAGTCTGAGAAAGCCCTCAGTGATAATAATACTCTACAACTGTAACTAAAGGTTTTCCTAACTTTAAGTGTGTGTTGCCCACGCCGCTGGTCATTTGTGCAGTGTTTCTCTGCCCACGGACAGAAAGAGCTCGTCTGATGGCCGTGTGTAATCACCAGTGTCCATTTATCTACGACTTAGTGTCTCAAACTAATCTTTCAAAGATCTGACGTCACGAACTTCACAATGTTACCCTCCTTTTGTGTTGAAAATCTAGTTTGTTTGTGATATTGGTCAAATTAACCCTATACGTTTTCACGGAGTTCGCCAGTTTTATTTTAACTTTTCTGTATTTCAAAGTGTTTCAATTTGGTGAATTGCCTAGAAAACCAATTGGGATATATTTGACATCAACACAATCAATGGAACAATAATTTGTGCAGCCTTTCCAAAACACATCTGTCAAAATTGCACATTGACCCAACATTTAAACAAGTAATGAATTGTTTGACTAGTGATTCAAGGGGTTAAAAATCACTGTGGGTCAAATTGACGTGCAACACAATAGAAGGGTTTTAATGAGCATGAAGTATAAAATGTGCAGGAGGATCATGTTAAGATTGTACTGTGCGTTTATCATTGCATCAAAAACTCACTTTTCTTTGTATTACTTTCACCAGACGAACCTGTCAGACGACATCAGACATTTGATTCTTTTGATAACCAGCAGAATGAGAGAAGTGTTCAAGTGCAGGGGATTGTGGGTACACTGAATGAAACGCTGGTGTAGAAACTATTTTCTCTCAGTAAATGCTAGTAAATTTCAATGCCAAGAAACAGCAAATTAAACATTGAATTAAACTTGAAAGACTGAAATAGTATTTTCTCCGATAATGTTTTACTGTGTAGTTGTCTCCTCTGCAGATTGAGCTGATGATAAAGAGCGAGGGATGAATTAGTGTGAAATTTCCCTGAGAGCTGTAATTGAATAACTGTAATATTTGTAATATATTGTAATAATTGTAATATGTCATTCTGTCACGTGCTTCAGTCTCAAGTGGACTTTAATATTAACTGCCGCAGACATTACCATAATCATGCATATTTCTGCTCAATAGATTTACATGAGGAAGAGCGACTGGAGCTGTTTTGTGTCCGCTGTCTCCTTCACACACACACACACACACACACACACACTCCATGAGCTAATGATGAGCTGTCAGTATTTCTGCTCCGTCAGCTCAGAGAAAGTGTGTGTGCCGTACGGCGTGTAACCTCTGATGATCCACACGTTTACAGCGAGAAACAGCAAGCATTGCTATGGTTATCGCTGTGAAGCAGATTCAATCATGCGTTTAAATAATGGGTGTTAATTCAAAAACTTTTGCAGTGTGTAGCTTGCAGCATGAAAAATATATATTACATTCAGAAAGCGAGCAAAGATCGCTGCCATTATAAGTTGTCATCAAAACACGAGGTGCATAAAGCGGCGGAAACTCCTGTAATAATCAATAAAGCTGCGATAAATCTCTTATTGACGTTGTGTTTATATTTCGTTGGTTATAATGAAAGGATTCGAGTGTGTAAAACACAGATAGAGAAGTCTGAGACTCAAGCACACACACTCTCAGCGCTTTAAAGCCACCGCTACTGCCGTCACATTAGATCATCAGATACGTCTTTAGTCGAACAAAGATTAATTTTTGGACAAAATATTTTTAATTCCGTTTTAATGGCTTAATTCTGTAAAATAATGAAACTTATACAGTTTAACCAAAACATTTTTTTAATGGATTCATAAAATTTGAATAATCAAAAAAACAATCAAATTGCATTTTGAAAACTTTTACAATTTAATGATTTATATAACATAACATAATAGGGCCATATGAAATGTTTTATTTTGTTCTAATTTTTCTGAATTAATGTTTTAATTCCTTAATTTATTTTTAATGGTTTCATAAAATTTGAATAACAGATAAGAAGCAATCAAAAATCAAAAAAGCAATCAAATTGAATTTTGAAAACTTTTACAATTTAATGATATATATATATGTGTGTGTAAGAGTGCCGTATCAAATGTTTTATCTTTTGCTCAAATTTTTCTGAATTTGTTTTAATTCCTACAATTCTTTATTTTGTATTTTTTGGCAAACTAAATTCTGCTTAACTTAGGTTTACTGTTACTGATATTCTTTGAAATATTTTAATAATTTTAAGAAGTACATTTTACTGTACAGTAGTAACAATCATCTTCTAAGTTAATTTGAACTTTTATTTTGGCAGGTTTTAATGAGCGTTCAGTATCTGTATATGACGGCATAGATCATACAGTCGCTCATCATGGGGGCCAGACTTGCTGGATACTAAATATATTTATGAATATTCATATGTGGGAGGTCAAATATTAATCATTAGTCATCAAACATGTGAAGTGGACGCTTTAAAGCACTGTATTTTGCCTCGTCTGGTTCTTTAAATGCTGATTGGCCGAGCACTTGATTGAGTTTGACTCATTCAGGAATGATTTGTTTTCATATTTCTGTGATCATAAACACGCGTGTTCTGCTTATTCCTGGTCTCTGTGTGTGTCGTGGTGCTGAGAAACGTGAAGCCAAGAGGAAGAGAGCGTAACATGCTTTTATCTGTGCGCCGGCTGCTCTCTGAAGAGTGTGTGTGAGTGTTGTGTTTCAGGGCCGGGTGTGTTTTCATAAAGCGCTCAGTGAAACGGACACCGTTTGTGTCTGATATCATTAAAGGGGAAGTGCGGAGGAGTCGTTGTTTCATTCACGTCCTTCTGAGTTTACGTGATTAAAACTGATTAATTTACTAATAACTGATTAGATGAACCAAGAATAGCTTGGATATGCATACTTGATTTTGCAAATCATTTGAATTCTTTATTAAGGATATTTTAACATAATGTGCATCTGGTGAAAACTGTTCACACACACTAAAAGTCTTAATAATGGATAATGCACATAATAGATCATGCGTTCTAAGGTTATTTTTGTGTAATTATTGTGTTAAAAAAGTTGATTTTCAGCACTAATTTCAATAATTGGCATCAATGTTTACCTTAAATATTTTTAATAATAATAAATATAAGAATAATAATTTTATTATGATTGACATAATATTAATGTTTATTTCCATTGTTAGTGTAGTTTTATTATTATTTATTTGTTTATTTTTATTAATAGTAGTAGTATGTCATATTAATATAACATATTTTGTTATTCATTTTTATTTATTAAAAAATATATATAATTAATAATATTATTTTTTATATATTTATTGAAATGATATATTTATTAATATATAATTTGTGTTTTTATCATATTGCTTTCGTCAGCACTGTTATAAGTGTTACTGCCTGAGTGTGAAGTGACTTGTGTTTATTTTCTCACATCTGTGTGAATGAGTCATTATTCCAGAACAATACAGATGTGGAACGAGGCTTTAAGAGTTAATCATTGACTTCTGCCATTAGATGATCTCGAGCAAGGTCAGGGTCAGACAGGTACATGCGGTCTTTGTGCAGTGTGTGTGTGTGTGTGTGTGTGTGTGTGTGTGTGTGTGTGTGTGTGTGATTATGAGTCACAGTTGAATCCTTCTCTAAACCTGCTGTCACACCAGGGAATTCCAGGCATCTCTGGAACGCTGGGAGGCTTTCGTTCACACACACACACACACACACACACACACACACACACACACACACACACACCCTATACACAAGTATACAGACCAATGCATTGCAAGGGCGCTTTCTCGTTGTTCATGCGTGTACGTGTTATTCCGCTTGATACACACACACACACTTTCTCGTTGTTCATGCGTGTGTGTGTGTTATTCCGCTTGATACACAGTCTAACTCCATGCTTTGACTCGCTCATGATTCCTCAGTGTGTTCTCCTCCAGTATTGTGTGGGTTTCCTTCATAACTGTCAGTTATAGTTCTATCTGTCACGTCTTGTATTATTTAGCATGTGTGACTGTGAGCATCAGCAGAAAAAAGCAGAAGTTCATGAAGGAAACAGAACCAGAACTAGAATGTGTTAACGAATAGACTTTGTTAATATCGGCCCTGTGAAATACATCTTTCAAACTCTATTTTTACCCCAACATTTTGCTTTTCCATTTACATTTTTCTGGATTACTTTTTTTTCTTTTCTTTTTTTATCATGAAACATAAAATAATTAAAAGTTTAACAAAAATAACTTTTTTAGGGTCTTATGAAATCCTTTTTTTTAAATTCCATGTTTTCACTAATTCTTCTACCGTTTTAAGGTTTAACTACATTTTAATAATCAAAGCATGCATTTGAAGTTATAAAACTTTTAAGTCATAAAGCTGTAAATATTTACAGACACTATTTGATATAGCTATTCGATTAATTGTGACGCCTTTTTATTCATTCATCCAAAAGTACCAAATTCAGTGACATTCGTTATACTGTAAAAAAAAAAGTAAAAAAAAAAATAATAATTATGTCTGGATTTCAGAGTTCTGAAGTTTCTACTTCTTAGAAATCATAGGTTGTAATAAACTTTTAAACTTGAGTTAATGATCATTTGTTGCACATAAATGTGGCCAGTGTTGTATTTTTTTAAGTTGAGTTATATCTGTGTGTGTGTGTATTGAGTTTCGTTACTGTATGAATCTCAGTTTCCTGATTCTCATGCATGTCGTCACTGAAGGGTGAAAGTGTGTGTGAAATCTGAATCAGATCAGATAGTGTGTTTGGATTCCTGACACACCCATGATTCAATCTCAACTCATGTGTGCCCAAGATTTGTGTGTGTGTGTGTGTGTGTGTGTGTGTGTGTGTGTGTGTACTCTGTTTGTAGAGCTGTAGAATAAACAGACTTAACTCTGTCAATAAACTTTCATTACCAAAGAACACACACAATACAGTGTCACTTTTGGCCCTCTAGTGGTTAAAAAACAAAACTACATGCATTTTATGGAAGAACATTGTTTTGGTTGTGCTTCGGCTCTGCGGATGAATATGATTGATGCTCATAAAACACTCACTTTTTGCGTTTCCACAGTCGGGCCAGTAGCCCCGCAGCGCTGCCCTAAACCCCGCCCCAAACACGCCTTTCTGGATCAAACGTCATACAACCCAACCCATTTCAGCAGGTATTATAAATTTATTTATTGTTTAAGTTAGGAAGATAGCATGTATATTAACTCACC
>CM070840.1:2853991-3131491 GCA_036326025.1 Chrosomus eos
TGTGGGGGTGTGTGTGTGTGGTGGTGTGTGTGTGGGTGTGTGTGAGAGAGAGTGCGTGCGTGTGTGTGGTGTGTGGTGTGTGTGTGTGTGTGTGTGTGTGTGTGTGTGTGTGATCCCACAGCGGTAATCCTGCTGTGTTACACCGCTGCCACATCTTTAATCTCTGTGATTTAGGAAAACAGACTCAAAGTCTTGAGATTACACAACACAGGACGACACAATGAGCACATGTGTGTAACAATATATTGCAATACAAAAATATATGTGTATAATTTGCCCAAAATTAAAATTACTGTGCATGAAAAATGTTCTTTGAGTTATTATAAAATGTACAATTAATAAAATACTTAAGATAGTTATTAGATTTTTAGTGTCAGTACTGCATTAAACTACTATATATAATGTATAATATAATAATGCAATGGGGAATATTTATGGCTCCTGATAATCAGAATCAGAATCAGAAAGAGCTTTATTGCCAAGTGTGCTTGCACACACAAGGAATTTTCTTTGGTACTGAAGCTTCCAGTGCACATATAAATGTGGGGCAATTAAACACAGTTCACATATCCAATGCCAAATGTCTGATGTTACCAGTAAAAGTGTTCTACATTATTAAATATATCTAGTCAGTGACAGAGATCAAGCATATTCATCTACAATAATTCAGTATTTTTCAGCTTCAGAATCATTTTTATTCTAGTGTCTCTATTGTCCTGTATTGGGTTTCAGCACCAAGTCTATTCGTTTACACACACAGTGTAATATATCAGATTTAGCATTTTAATCAACACTACATTTTTTGTTAACCGTTAATCATATGTCTTGTAGTATCGCAATAATATCGTATCGTGACAGGAGGGTATGGTTACACCCCTGATATGTGGGTTGGGTTATTGTGGTGATATTAAACCCCGTGTGTTTGTGCTTTAGGAAGTGATGGCGGATCTGAGCTTGACCGATGCGCTGAGCGACAGCGTTCCTCAGCCGGACGTGGAGAAGGCGGTGGAGAGGGACTTCATCTCCACGCTGGAGGCCGAGGCCTTCGAGGACCAGGTCGGAGAGACCGTGGGCAAGACCGACTTCATCCCACTCCTGGACACCGACGGCAAGGGTGAGTCTCAGTGTGGGGCAATTAAACACACAGTTCACCAAAACAGTCAAATTAGCCCATGATTTACTCACTCTGAAGCCGTCTTAGGTGTATATAGACCACGCCCCTTTTGAGATGCCTTCATTGGCTACCGATACATTTTAAAATTGAATATAAAATTGTAATACTGGTGTATAAATCTTTAAATGATTAATGATTATCTGACTTATGTCGCTTTTCCTCTGCATGGTACGGTACAGTACGGCTCGCTTTAACTGGTACCGCCTCTGTTGTAGGGCTGCAACTAACGATTATTTTGATAATCGATTAATCGGACGATAATTTTTTTTACCGATTAATCAGATACAAAATTAAATTTGATTTTTGTTATGTTTATTATAACTAAATAAAACCCTAAATCAGGGTATTTATGTGTAAAAGTGTGCTTTATAAAGTGCAAAAGCCACACATTGAGTTTGAGAATGTTTTTGTTAAAACAAATTTACACAGACATGTTGTTCAGATGTGAATATATAAACTAAAAACATATAATTAATTAAATTTTTATTTAAAATTAAATGACTTATTAAGGATAAATTGATCAAATAAATATAGAAAGACTGAAAACAAGCGTGTGAACGTAGTAGAGCCGCAGTAGATCGTGTTTGAAAAACAATTAAAACTTAATAGTAGACAAATGCTATAAAAAGAGAACGAGTGAAGCTAACAGGCTTGATTAAAAGGACATCCATGATGCATTAGTGCACAAGCATTCGCTGAAAACCACTGACTACAGTGACTAAAAAACAATCTTTTATTGCTGCTGTTAATAACTGCCTTTATATTTAGTGCTTCACTTTGTAAACACCGTTTTAATTGAACCCATTTTAATCCATAACTTATGTTGCGATCGAACTGATTGCTCGAGACAAAATACAGACATCCCAAGTCTCCCAGGAGTTCCGGGAGTCTCCCACATACTGATAGTGGCGGAATCTAGTAAGGCTGTGTATTGGCAAGAATCTGGCGATACGATACGTATCGCGATACATGGGTCACGATTCAATATATTGCAATATATTTCGATACTGTGCATAAGGCGATATATTGCGACTTTTTTTTTTTTTTTTTAAGTAGGGCTATAATTTAGAAAAAGTATTATTTAAAAAAAAAAGATATGATGTGCATAAAAGTCCAACAAGTTTACTTTAGGTAAACAATTCAGTCCAATCAAACTGCCTGTTTGGGATTGTGGTTCACAGGTTCTTAGTGAGCAAATTTGTATATGCTCAAGTAGGCCATAATAAAAGAAAATACATAGCCCCTGACTGTGGCATCTAGGCTAATGCATAATACATAAGGTGCAATCTGTCATTAAAATAATGCTTGCACTATTATTCATACACAGAGTACATTCAACACATACCGTAAAACTTCAAATAATAGCCGAGTCCCAAATAGACGCCCATCTCTTTTACACGCCTGCTGTGGCGACAGGTTTGGGTAAATAAAGGCCTGTCTCAAATAGAGGCCGGGTCTGTTTTTTAGTTTTGGGTTGTATTTAATCTTCTAAAACCAGTCGGATCGTCTGCTTTTTGGCGGCCGCCAAAGCAAATTTGTGTCCCTCCAAAGCTTTTGATCGGTGAGTGATGTAGAATAGAATGACTGCTGCGCTTGACAGGGCGCAAACGACGAGCAGAGAGAGAGAGGGAGAGCGCGCACTCTCACGTCTTTAAACAACACGCGTGCTTGTCTTGCTTTCCTCGCGCATATTAATCAAAATCATAGACACTGTAGGCGAGGACACTAGTGGTAGGGATTTAACCACAACATAAATGTGAACCACGGTCTTACCATGAATATTTTTGCACGTAAAAAAAAAATCGAAATTGCGTTTTTGAAAATCGAAACAGTATTGCAAAATAAAATATCGCAATACTTAAGTGTATCGATTTTTCTTACACTCCTCGAATCTAGGGCGCGTGCGCATGCGAGACGGAAGAGACTGCTACAAACCGCGTAGCGCTCGCGGCAGAGCGGCGGAGGGAGAGAGACCTTACGCGTGTGCCTCAAGAAGCGCATGTCAGACACAGAGAGCATACTGATTGGCCTGTTTCAACCAATCACCAGTAAACGCTCCCCGTGACGTAAGCAGACCAACTAATCGATAATGACATTCGTTGACAACGATTTTCATAATCGATTACCGTAATTCCTCAAATAAAGACCGGGGCCTTTATTTACCTGAACTGCAGATGGTAGCCGGCTTTTATTTGAAGCAGGCTTTTATTAGAGGCAGGCCTTTATTTCTAATTCGCGATCCCCGCCCGCCCGTCAGCCAAGTTTCCATGGTGACGCGTCATGCTTGGCACTGTTCACCACAGCCAAAATAGCGCTGTATGACAGATGTAGCGCTTTTATTTCTAAATATTAACAAACTTGCTTACCATGTCATCAACTATCTTCTATTCTGACTCTCAATTCAGTGTAAATGAGTTTGTTTTGTCGTTTAAAACCCTTTATAATTGATCCTGATCTGTAACGTGAGATGGGCACCGCAGTTCAGAGATTCCTGTCTGTTGGATTTGTACGTTACACAGCGCGTGAATTCTTCAGTTTCTCCCGAAATGCATGAAAGTAAGTGGCCGGTGAACTGGGAGAAGAATAGAGTAAACTTTACTTACACTGTGTATCTGATATGAATAAAACACGTCGCCAAATATATTTGAATGGATTATTGCTGCTTCCATAGACACCATTGTGTATTTTACAAACTATAAATGTATTGTTTTGCTATAAATCTTATCTATTTAAATGTCTTATCTATTAAAACGTGGTTAAAAACACCGAATAGTAGTTGTGATATATGACAAGCACAGCACGCGTCCGTCTTTGAGTGTACACTAATTTTTCCCCGGCCTTAATTTGAGACCGGCCTTTATTTGTCCGCGTTGACCACGCACCCGGCCACTATCAGAGGCCCGGCGTTTATTTGAATACCGGTTTTTATTTGAGGAATTACGGTATTAGCGCTTTTATCAATTAGTTGTTGCAGCCCTACTCTGTTGCGGTTCCAAGCGTACCGTACCGATACTGAAATGTGACATGGAACACTGCAGATCACTGATTGGTCAGACTCGTCACTACCAGCGTCATTGTATTTGCGAGACATCAAACCCGCTAGATTTAAATAGCCAGTAACAGCCACCACTGTAGCACCTGTTTTAAAACAGCTTGCTTGAAAAAAAAAAAGAAAGAAAAAACTTCCAAAAAAGAAATGTCTGAATCGTGTTCAGTGGAGAAGTGCAGACGTTCCTCTCGCTGGTTGCCGAGGAGCGGATATAACGGTCAGTCTGTCGTCAGCTTTTGAGGATTTTCCCATTCAGACGACACTAATTGTTGAGTGTGTGTGTGTGTGTGAGAACAGATCCAGATACAGTTGTCAAGAACGGACAGCAGGAAGGCCGAGGGTCTCAGACCCCTGGTAAGAAACGCCTTCAAACCCGTCGCCCCAGTTTAGTTCGGGGTGTCGCTCCATTATTTGACTCATTCTTGGTTTGCTCGTCGTCTTCATGCTCATGTTCAGTTCAGCTCATTTGTTTGGTTGGTCGTCTCAGTGGGTGTAGAGCAGACTAAACCTGCATTTATAAAGGGTTCAGTTTTAATTGCATGTTTGTCCCGTCAGCAGTGAGCAGTGTTTATACTTTCCCCTCAATCTGTTCTTTTGACTGATCGACGTCATCTTAGATCATCCCGTCACATGATGCCCGTCTGTGCCAAACCTTTATTTGCAGTTAGTATGGCCTGTTTTGCATGAAACGCTTCTGTTGTAAGTCTATTTACTGTACGCATGTTTCCTATTTGCTGATGCATGTTGAGGGACAAGTTGTATACACTGAGATTGTGAATTATGTCCAGTATGTAGTCTGATTTAAACTCTTTATCATGCTAAAATATGACCTTCATGTTGATTTCAATCAATTGCTGATCATTTTTAAAAGTTCTTTCAAGTTCTGATAAAACTTCATTCAAGTTACCGTAATAGGTCTCGTTTATGATGCAAAAATGCATGTAAATTGTTCATTAAATTATAACTGTAAAACGATTAATCGCGATTAATCGCATCCAAAATAAAAGTTTGTTTACATAATATATATGTGTGTGTACTGTGTATAATTATTTTGTGTATATAAATACACACATGCATGTATACATTTAAGAAATATTTGCATGCATATATATATATATATATATATCATATTTTTCTTAAATTTATACATGCATGTGTGTGTATTTATATATACAAAATAATTATACACAGTACACACATATATTATGTAAACACAAACGTCTAATTTGAATGTGCTTAAGCACAATTAATTGTTTAACAGCCCTATATTAAATGATTATGTCTAGTGACATTAATTTGTAACGCAGCAAAATGTATTCAATAGCGGTTTCATGATCAAGATTTGTTGTTTTGTATTCCACGTTTTGTGCTACTGTTAATATGTTCCCTAAACTTATCTAATTCACAGAATCGTTTACATTTATTCTAAAGAAAATGACTGAAGTGCTGAAGGTGTTTAGTTAAGATCTGTACCAGCCCTTTAAATCACATCACTGTCATTTGGATTGAGGTGTTTTAGTCATTACTAATGAATTTCTTAATATCCAATGACTGAAAATCTGAAAAAAGGCAAGCGTAGTTAGTCTCTGTTTCTAGTTCTGTAATATTTCCATGCATGTCGTCTCTCATGTCTTGATTTCAGGCCGATCCGTCAACGCTTTTTGCTCTTGTTGGTTCAGCATGGTCTTCTCCACACACTGGCGTGACAGTAATGATTTCCACTCACACACACAAGAGTAAAACGCTTCAGACGGGGCGAGTCAGACTGTCATTGAGCGCTCGTTCTCCTCGTCATGATAGCAGAGTCACTGCAGCTCAACTAAATCACTCAATCCCCATCAGCAGAGTCTCTGTACAGCAGACGCTTCTCTGCAAGAAGAAAATCAGCACATCATTGATTTAAAAAAAGCATAATAAAAGCTTATAAAGCCTACTGTATCATATTTGATATGGCTTTCTAAGGAATCTAAATGATCAAAACTTTGCCGAAAAACTAAATCTACTACATGCCTTCTGATAGTTTAGACTTTTTTTAGTGACCAAAAAGACGTTTAGTGTAAATATTAAAATGTCCTCCTTCAGCTCGTGCATCATGCTTTTATTTTTGCTATGTGATTTTATAAATAAGACATTGGCTGATATAGTGTGACGACTGATATTTAAATGCATTGTATGCAAGTATCTGCTATATAGTGTTATAAAGATCTCACAGATTTACATTACAAGCATCAGAAATATAAAACAACTGCAGCAAACTGCATATATTTGCTCATTTGGGCCTTTGAATAATATTGAGCTGTTTTTTCCTTCATATTTTCACTATTTCATAAAAGCCTGATGGATCAAATGTGATGCAAAAAATACAATGAATATGCAAACTTTTAAAAAAAAAAAATTTTTTTAGAATAAACGGTACTTAAAAGAAAAAATGGAACAATAATTTGACAGACACAATACTAACGGCCGCATTGTTGTTCTGCCGAGCGTCCTGAAGGTGGCGCTGCGGCGCTGAAATCTTCTCCATGAATCTCCGTACTGTATGAGCTCTACCTCAAACTCTCATAATCATGATGAATGTTTCACAGGCAGGGAAGATACAGTAGATGTGTGTGAGCTGCAGTGAGGGATTATACAGTAGATGTGTGTGTGATAACGTAGATGTGGTGTGATCTGCATGTGCTCCTGCTGTGTGTATCTGCTGCATGCGGACTGATTGACAGGTGTGAAGTACTAACCAGCGCTGTGTTCTCTTCCCGTCTGCTGTTCTTTCTGCCCTGCGTCGTGTGTGTGTGTGTGTGTGTGTGTGTGTTGCCTCAGACGACTAGATCTTCATCTGCTTCCCGACTGCTCTTGCTTTACTCCGCTGAATCTTCTGGAAAGCCGTTCCCCACCGCTCCTCCAGCACTTCTCCCTGCCGAGGACTCCATGTGTTCACACACACACACACACACACACACACACACACACACACACACACACACAACCACACTAGTGTGCTGTCTACATAGGGGCCGCTCACACACATTTATTTAACATGCTGCCCGTCTTTAATGCAACGACACGTCCTTTATGAACGGCTCGAGGCAGAAACATGTGATGCACAATGAAAGCCGTTTTATTTTCCCCAAAATTCTGTTTTAATGGTTAAATTAAATTGTAGTAATCCAAAATCATGTCTAGTTTATTGAAATCATGAGGATTATACAAATTTAACAACAATTTATTAAAAGATAACAAAAAGCACATTTTTATGGCCCTATGAAATTAATTGTATTTTCCCCCCATAATTCTGTCTGTTTTTTTTCTGGATTCTTTTAATTTGTTTAATTTTAATAATCAAAAGGCATGTCTAATCAGTTGCATTCATAGAACCTTAACAGTTTAACAATTTATTAATGTTTTTTTGTTATAAAAGGGCCCTATACAAAAAAATGTTATTATTGTTTTTAATAGAAAATGTGTATGATTTAATAGATGTTTATTGTCATATAAAAATTGTACAAAACTCAATTTAATTTACTATTGGTTTTAATTAATATTGTTTGATGCTAGTATTTTTCTAAGCACATGATCCTAAATAAAATGGTACAAAAAAACTTCTATTAATAATAATAAATTAATAAATACAATTTTGCTTAATCCACTATGTTGGATGAGGTTTGTCCGTCGCAAGGCATTCTGGGATGTGTTTCTCTCCATGATGCTGCACATGTAAGTGGCTTCATCTCCTCTGTGATGCATTTAATCCTGTAAAGCCTGACATATAAATAACATTCAGAAAAATCGATTTTCTTTAATAAATGTAACCGTGTTTTGAAAATTGCGTATGTTTTTTGTTACGTATCATATTTGAAACAGGCTTTTATGGCTCATATTGTCTGATATAGTCAGAATAGGATAAAAAAAGAAACAGTGTATAAATCAGTGCGATCTTTATAGGCTGCGGACATAAAATCATATATTAGTCATCACTCTATATCTGCTATTAATATCTTAGTAAGATGATATTTAAATGCTTAGTTTTATGATGTAAAACATATAATGCAATACAATACAATAATGAACAAATAAAACTTCCTCAAAAGCCTGATGATCATATTTGATTTCACATTTTAGCATGATTTTTCAAAAGAAAAAGATTTTTATTTATTATCCAGTTCAACTTGAAATATTACTAGTAATATCAAAGATATCAAACATCATCATTATTCTTATGCTTACTTTGTAAAAGGTTGTGGTTCACGTTTCTGCTGTGAAATCTTGCTGATCTTTATAATCACACTAGAAGGCGTTTTACTTGCTGACCTCAGTCAGATCACATGATGTGCTGCATCGGGCTTTATAGGGTTAAAGAAACATGCTCCTCTCCGGCTCACTGTACATCAGCATCGGCTCGAGCAGGACAGCCTGTGTGGCATCATGGGAAACGGGATGTTTTGAGGGAATCGTAGCTCAGAGTGAGAGATGATATATCTGGTGCTGACAGAGCGCACACACACACACACACACACACACACACACACACACACACACACACACACACTGATGCTCTGCGTGTTTCAGACATCAGCCTCGGGATACACTCGCTCTCTCTCTCTCTCTCACACACAACACACTCTCTCTCTCTTACTCACACACACACACACGGTCACGCTCGCTCACTCACTCACTCTCTCTCCACACACACACACACACTTTCTCTTTTTCTCTTACTTACACACACACACACGGTCACGCTTACACACTCACTCACTCACACACACACACACTCTCTTTTTCTCTTACTTACACACACACGGTCACACTCACTCACTCACTCCCTCACTCACTCACTCACTCACTTACACACACACGCACTCACTCTTCTCACAAACGCACACACTCTCTCTTACTCACACACACACACACGGTCACACTCACTCACTCTCTCACACACACACACAACCACACTCTCTCTTTTTCTCTTACTTACTCACACACACACGGTCACGCTCACACACTCACTCTCTCACACCCCACACGCACTCACACACACACGCACTCACTCACTCACACGCGCACACTCTCTCTCACACACACTCTCTCACACACACTCTCTCACACACACACTCACACTCACTCACACGCGCACACTCTCTCTCACACACACACACTCACACACACACACACACGCACTCACTCACACGCGCACACTCTCTCTCACACACACTCTCTCACACGCACACACTCACACACACACTCACACACACACACACGCATTCACTCACACGCGCACACTCTCTCTCACACACACACTCTCTCACACACACTCTCTCACACACACACTCACACACACACACGCACTCACTCACACGCGCACACTCTCTCTCACACACACTCTATCACACACACACACTCACACACACACACACGCACTCACTCACACGCGCACACTCTCTCACACACACACTCTCTCTCACACACACACACTCACACACACACACTCACACACACACACGCATTCACTCACACGCGCACACTCTCTCTCACACACACTCTCACACACACACACACACACACACACACACACACACACACACACACACACACACACACACACACACACACACTGATACCTCTGTGTGTTTCAGACATCAACCTTGGGATTCTCTCTCTCTCTCTCTCTCTTACACACGTACGGTCACGCTCACACACTCACTCGCTCACTCTCTCATGCACACAAACACTCACACGCAGACACACACACACACACTGATGCCTCTGCGTTTCAGAAATCAGCCTCGGGATTCACACGCACACTCACACACACTCTCACGCACACTCACACACACACACACACGCGCACTCACACACACACTCTCGCACACGCTCACTCTCATGCACGCACGCAACCACACACACGCGCACTCCCTCACACACCCACACACTCACTCTCATGCACGCACGCAACCACACACACGCTCGCTCACTCACTCACACACACACTCACTCACTCTCTCTCTTACTTACACACACACACACACACACACACGCACTCACTCTTGCACACGCTCACGCACGCAACCACACACACGCGCACTCACTCACACACACACACGCACACACACTCACTCTCACGCACGCACGCAACCACACACACGCAACCACACACACGCGCACTCACTCACACGCGCACTCACTCACACGCGCACTCACACACACACACACACACACTCACTCACACGCACGCAACCACACACAAACAAAAACACATACGCGCCTTCACACACACTCTCACTCTCTCTCTCTCTCACTTACACACACACGCGCACTCATACTCACTCTCTCGCACACACTCACTCGGGTCCATTATAAAATATTAACAAATACAACGAATTGAATAATGTATCAGTAAATGATGAAATTACCATTAACTGAGATAAATAATTTTTTTGACTAATTTGTCATTGTTAGTTCATGTTAACAAATTGAATCTTACTATCATATCAAAATTAGGGCTGTGCTCAGAATATCGATACTGCGATACATCGTCATGAACTCCTGGCGATGCGCGTATCGATACAGCAGCTTCCGTATCGCGATACTGTTGTGCTTTTGAAGCCAATTCAGGGCTCGAATTTCGGCGCGGCAGGCTATTGCGCATAGTTTAATCATTCCCGCAAACATTGATTCGCTTTAGCATTCAGGTTGTATTGGTAAATGAATCCACACATATTATGCAGACATCCCAACCTGCAAGAAGTAATTTCAGGGAGGTATCTTGGTGACCCGATTGTTGACGGGGGGGGGGGGGTGTTGACTGGATTGTTGACGGGGGGGGGGGGGGGGGATTGGTAGACTATACTGCGCGCATACATAGCGAGCGCACAGGAGAGCGCGAGAGACACTCGCAAGGTGTGTTTCCCTTTCTGTCGTGCGTGTGCGCGCGCGCTCTATGTTTGTTATGCGCGCAGTATGTTCTGTCTCGCACGCGCGTTATAGATTCCGGGAGATTTGAACTAATTTGCGGGCATCAGGGAGACGCTATCAATATGCGGGAGACTCCCGGAACTTCCGGGAGATTTGGGATGTCTGTATTATGAATCAAATCAGTCATTTTAAAACTTTCTGCGTGACGCAATTTCACAAACAGCGTGAGTTCAATGTTGCTGCGTCTTCTCTCTCTCTCGTCTCTCGGGCTGCTCAAGGCAAGCGTCAAGCGCTGCAGCCGGTGAAACTACACGCTCGCGTTTAGGAGTCGGGACACAATATTCACTTGCATATTCGGGCCAGCATTGCATCGTGAATAAAGTTTACCATTTGCACGTCTTTAAGTCTTACCAGTTTAAACATGCAAACGATTTTAAAGTATTCAGTACTTGCGCGCGCTCTGAGAGTTGTTTTTCTCTGCGTGCATTCATAGACTAGTAAAGCCGTCTCACATACAGCTCGCGAGATTATATCGCTTTAACAGACTAAAACACGCAAAATGATGTGAAAACATCGGTCTGAGTAAGTATCCTCTAAACACAGTCTGTTATGTCTTAAATAAGCATAAAAGTTTTTAACAGAAACAGCAATTCTCCGGTTGTAGTTAAGCTAGATATTCTGATCACTCTCTTACCCATGAGCATGTCAATCAATTGTTGTTTATGCATAAAAATCTGAAAATGTAATCATTTAAAATGATTACACATTTGCACATTCCAACACTTAAGACCAAATTGTTAAATAGGTGTTTAAAAGAGTTTGAGAAAACTAAGTTAAATTTAAGTTGTTACCATTTTTGCTTTTATGAAATGTTTTAAGTTTTGTTTAGTCATTGAGCAGTGTAGACATGCTTCAGTGTCACTATAATTGTCAGTTATCAGTTTTCAGTTATTGAGGCAGACTTTAAAAGCAGAAGGAAGAGCCATTCTAAGTTTTTTTTTATTATTTAACTCATTGTTTTTTAATGACAAAAACTAAATTGTTTTACAGTTATCACAACTGTTATAACACTGGTTATTAAAAAAACAGATATTACTAAAAGCTCAAAAAAAAAAATTTATTTCAAATTGATCCATATCGTGATATGTATCGTATCGTGGCTTTAGTATCGTGATGCGTATCGTATCGTGACATTATTGGTGATACACAGCCCTAATCAAAATATTAATGAAAACTTTAATATTATCTGGCTGATACTAAAATAACACCTCAAAATGCATCACATTGTAGAAGTAAAATGATCAAATGAAAATGACTTTTACTTAAAATTCACAAAAAAATAGATTTGTTTGTATTAGGTAGGTAGTTTTAATAAGTGTATTGTTGACTTGCTTCAGGCCTGACGTTGCACTCCAGGTTTTATCTGTGTGTGTGTGTGTCCTTTATGCGACTCTTTCAGCTGTATCAGAATATTCTGCTGTTCTTGTCATCTACATGTTTTAAACAGTTTTTCTGGCCCGCACTAAACACTCTTACATGCTATTATATTAAATGGGCTGAAAATAACTCTGTCTCCGCATGCATGAGTGATTTTAAAGGTGGTGAAGTATGTAATTTCTGCAACACTAGCAGAACCCAACCAAATAATTATTAATAATAGTATTGCTTAGACTCTCGGTATTGGTGGAGCCAATATTTGTATGCGTTTGCATTATTTTTGAACTGTTTGGTCACATGATAAATCACATGCACATCGATTAATATTGTATCTAACTCAGATCTGGTTTCAGACACACTCCTGTTCGCTTCTTCCTGCAGTGACACACACTTTGCTCCTGTAGGCTTTAGTACTCCTGATGTTTATGTAGGTTTATGTTTGTCCACCCAGTGAATAAAAGTTTGTATTGACTGTATCTGACTGTCTAAACTGATTTCAGTCTGTCTGTGATATATTTGTAACGGCTCGAATTTAGAAGATGTATATTTCTGCATATTAAAGGGATAGTTCACTCAAAAAAATATTTGGGGTTTAATCACCTTTGACCCCATTCACTTTCACTGTATGTTCAAAAGCACGTTTTTACGCCATGTTTCACAGTCAAGTCTCCTTCATTTATACAGCGCTTTTAACAATATAGATAGTTTCAATCAGCTTTACAGTGATAACAGGAGATTACAGTAACAGAGAGTGTTTAGGCTTTACAGCAGATCTAGAATAAAGTTATTGTCCAGATAAAGTTAGTTTTAATTGATTCACTTCCGTTGTAAAGATCATTAGTTATTAACTTAGCGGCCGCTAACACACACCCCTCCAATCAGTCCCTCCAGAAAAACACGATTATGTGATCGCATAATTCAATGCATATGTGTGTGCAAAGTACGCATATTTATGCAGCATTTTTTCAAATACGCTGCACTTTCGCTGCTTAAATTGCCGATTTCCGTGCAAAATATGCGGATCTTGCATAATTTCACAATCCCTGCATTTTCGTTACAAAAAAGTCACATTTATCTCAGCAGAAAGTTGAGAAATGTTGCGTTTGCTTCACTCAAGAGCCGCCGTTTTCTCTGTTGCGATGGGAATGTTATGAAGTGACGTAATTACGCAACGTGAACATCATCGAAAAGCTGTAAAACAGGAAACGCACATTTTTTTTCCAGAAGTTGTAGCATATTCCTTTTGTAAAGCTCCAGAACTTGTTTGACTCATCAATGTTTTGTAAGTTTGATGTGTTTATTAAGATCTGAAATAAAACAAGATGAACTGAAATATTCCAGCACTTTCTGTGATGTAGTGTGCTTGCTTATCATAGGAAGTAATAAGAGCCTAGTGAGAACAGGGAACAGGGGAATCACTTTCTCTCTTTCATCAAACCGCAGTTTTTGCAAGTTCCCGCAATTAAATTGCATAAATATCTGAAATATCTAAAAAAAAACGTGCCGCATAAGGATTTTTGCCCGCAACAATCACAAAAAAACTGCCCGTTCATTCACACACACACACACACACACACACACACACACACACACACACACACACACACACACACCAGTGTTTAGAGCAGTGTTTTTCAAACTTTTTCAAGAGGGACCCTTTTTTTTCTTTTTTTTTTGACGCGACCCATAGGCTTGTGCGCAGAAAAAACAGCACTTTTTTTTACCACTTAAGAGAATACACGTGCACTTGCTGATCCTTGACGCGATTGCAACGCAAAGTCGATTCTGAAATAATTTGATCAATCTATAGGCCTACATAAGGGAATTTTAACCAATTAATAGGCATTTGCTGCATGCTTAAAAAATACACAACATATTCCACAACAAACTCTTTAAATGTAATATTCATTATATACAGAACAGAACAAGAATTATAACAAATAATAACTATAAACAAGCCAAAACGAAATAATTTAAAGCGAAAGTAAAAGGGGCATTATGCTCACGTAACTTTCTCATTAGAATAAAAATGTTTCAACATTGCTTTGTAGCAACTTCACTCTCGTTGCAATATCGACAGGAAAAAAATCATCCTTTTCACATGCGCAAAAATGTGCTTGGAAACATCACAGTTGAGCGGTGCTTACACTGAATGGTACGAATTGTACTAATATTCTAAACTCAAATATATATTCGAATAGTTTAAAAAAAACGGAATTTCGAAGGTGAAAATTAATTTTGGAATGTGGAAAAGCACGCCGGCGGTATCAGAGGCGCGGCTGTCTGCTTTGCGAGTGCGCCTGATGGATCAGGGACAGGTCACAGGAGCTGCACTGGCACAGCACTGCTGAAAGGTTTTTTATTTCTTATTCTTATTTATTGCATGAATAAGGTATGGTAAGGTTAGATACAGCAGTTCCATGCACTGCATGCTTCCACTGGTTTGATTATTTACCGTTTCATGCCAAGGAAAAGTTCCATGTTCACCACAGCACAGCTCGCTCGGAGCGTTCAATGTCTGTTCTAGCTACTGTAAAACTTCAATTAATGTTAATATTATTTGTTTCAATCACTGAATGAAGCCTGCTATATTTGGGACAAGAGTCGCGACCTTAAATTGCTTGCGCAAAACTCTTGATCATCACTCAACATTTGTTTATTGTTATTGTTCATTTAAACCATAATGCGCAGAGAGCGTGAGGTGAGGGCGAGAGAGAGAAAGAGTGCCTGCGAGTGCGAGAGTAGTTTATGTCTCTTTGTATTCATTTGTCCTGTTATTGACGTAATGCGCGTCATTGACAAAATGCACAACTAGATGTTCGAATAGTTAGAATATGTGTGTTTTACTTAGAGAGAATATTCAAACGTCATTTTTGAGTAATTTTGACAGCCATAGGAAGGAACGACGAGTGTTTGTGTGTTGCTGCAGATTGAGCGAACGTGTGTGTGTGTGTGTGTGTTGCGGATGGAGCGAACGAGTGCGTGTTTTGTGTATATTAATGAGAAGGGTATGCATAATCTGGTCCCAAGCCGGTTCGCATGATGAGAGGGCAACGCATGTCAGGAGAAGCATTCAGTTTGTTTCGTTGTTTCATTATTATTAATAATAATTTTATTAGAAAACGGAATCATTTATTATTATTTTTTTTTTTTAAATCACTGGCGACCCATTTTTTAATTCTCGCGACCCACCCGAGGTCGCGACCCAGGGTTTGAAAACCACTGGTTTAGAGACTCGAAGGGGAAAGTCTTGAGGGCGAGTAAATAATGACGTTATTTTAAGTTTTACATGAACTTTACATTGACTCGCCTCTGTGCTTCCAGAGATGAACTTTACTTTGCGTTAGTTTTGCTCTCCATCATTGCCCTGGCGTTACTCGAGTATCGGCGGTGTGTGTGTGTGTGTGTGTCCTGCGGGAGCTCTATATGGGTCAGCTTGGCCTACTTGAGTGTGTTTTAGGGCACAGATGCGAGTCGATGTGCTCCTGATTCTCCTGAGATCCAGAGCTGATCCAGCTGTGGCCGACACACACACATCTCTCCTTACAAACACACTTTTTATGTTTTTAGTTGGATGTAATGTTGCTGACTACTAGCTATTGCAGTATTATCTGTGTATCGGGAAGATTTGTTTCTTTCAGTTCATCATTACTCCAGTCTTCAGTCACATGATCCTTCAGAAATCAGTATAATATGATGATTTGATGCTCAAGAAACATTTATGATTATTATCAGTGTTGAAAACAGTTCATGTTTTTGTGGAAACGGTGATACGTTTTATTTTTCAGGATTCTTTGATGAATAGAAAGTTAATTTAATCGAAATAGAACTTTTGTAATATTATACATGTATTTACTGGCACTTTTTGAATGCCACATTTTGTAATATTAAGTATTATAACTTGTTTATTTAAAAATATAAATGTATGAAAAATATAATAGACATACTGTTTTTAACAGAGAGCGATTACTGATTAAGTTTAAATAAGTGCATACATTCATCAACAATGTAAAAATAAATGACTGACCCCAAACTTTTGAACAATACTGTGTATATATTATAGTAGTATATTAAATGTTTACAAAATTCTGGCATCATTTTCTCTCCCTCAAGTTGTTCCAAACCTGTATGAGTTTCGTTCTTCTGCTGAACACTAAAGAAGATATTTTGAAGAATGTCAGTAATCAAACTGTTGTTTTGACCCCATTGACTTCCATAGTATTTTTGGTCCCACTTTTTATTAAGTGGCTTTGAGTATTATGTACTTACATTGAAAAATATGTACAATGTACTCATTGTGTTCAGGTTGTATAGTAAAACACTCGTGCTGCTATTGAGGTTAGGGACAGGTGAGGTTTAAGGCTGGGTTAAGGTGTAAGGGAAGGGTCAACTGTAATTACATAAATTAGTTACAGCTGTAATTACATTTAGGTATTTTCGAAATATAAGTACAATGTAAAAACATGTATGTACTAAGTCCATTGTATCAAATTATTAGTTTCAATGTAAGTACATAGTACTTAAAGGTACAATATGTAGGATTTTTCGCCACCAGGGGGCGCTAACCTCTTACAATAACAAAGCGTATATTGATGACGTATATTCTGCATTAAGCGTAATTATGGATCTTGTCGTCAAGCTGATGATCTTTTATGGATGAGTGAATACACTGATGTTTTTAACATGACTGTGGTGAAGCAGGAGCGATTGCTAGACGTACACCAGCGCCACACGCAACGCCAGTCCCGCGGATATAAAGGAATAAGGACATTTCATTCTACCCAACTACACACAAGTGCTGAATTAATACTCACACAGGTCAGTTTATTAGAGGAATGAAGCTTGAGGTAACGCAGCGCTGTTTCACTCACTCTAACAGTTAGCGGATGTTTAATGTTGAATGTTGTTAGTTGGGTGTATGAGACTAAGTAAGCTAGATCAACATTAGAATAACATACAGATCATATTCTAACATTTCATCATGTTGAACTAAATAACATTGATTAGTTTTATGTACATTTGCTAAAGTACATGCAACACTCTGTCGAGTGTGTCTCTGTCGAGTGGAAGTTGGTCGTGGACGTGGAGCTCTCTGCGTCTCGAAACATGTTGATCTTCGTTTTAGTCTTTTTTTGTCTCAAAGTCTGCTTGCCATAGTCCATAATGTTTGAACAAAACAGCAACAGCGTGAGTGTCCTGCTAGGCATAACGGGCATAACCCAGTTGTCCTCGTCTGTCGCCATGGTTACTGTGGCAGTACGAGCGGAAACAATGGTGGTAACCAAGGCTAACGCGGATATGACGTCATTGACTGGCGACTCCTCACCGCTGCTCACACGCCCCGTTTCCTTGGTTAAAATCGCTATTTTCTCACGATTTACAAATAGTTGGAAACATTTGGGATATTGTAAGTAATCAACTAAACAAAATATATAACATTGGCCTAGTGGTTTTTGGATATTTTACTGCAAAAATCCTACATATTGTACCTTTAAAGACACTTAATATAAAGTGGGTCCATATGATTTTTTCTCCATATTATGGAAGTCAAAGTGTTTGAACACTCATATTCACTCCGTCGTCTTTTGTGTTGAGAATAAAGAAACCCATACAGGTTTTGAATAACGTTAGGGTGACAGAATGGTCACTTTTAGGTGACCTGTGTCTTTAATGTGTGGTTCTGTCCGTCTGGTGACCCTGTTCTGTAGTTGTGCTGTAATAAGTTGCTAAAGCTCTTCGTCTCGTTCTCGTCTCGTCGTTCTGCTCTTAATTCTGCATTAGTGGGTTTTGTTGAGTCTAATCTGAACTGAGGTCAGTTTTGAGGATGTTTCTCTGCTGATGAAGGAGCCGTTACCCATAATCCCCGTCTGCAGAGGTGCTTTTCCCTGCGTTCTCATACTTAGGATTGGTCTTTTAGAGATTTGTGATGTGTTTTGAATCATTTGTAAGCCGTTAGCATTACATAAGCGCTCTAATCCTGAGGATGAGCGTAAAACAGATCAGCAGATCTCCTGTGGTGGAGAACACACACTCCTCGTCTTCATCTTCATCTTCACTCTGTTTAATGGGGTCAGTCTGAGGACACACACTCCTCCTCATCTTCATCTTTACTCTGGTTACTCTCCTCGCTCGGTTCAAGTCAAACTGTTTTTCTTCCATTTGTCAGATCATGAAAACCGTCCTTTTCCTCGTCTACCTTCCTCCTCTTTCTCACTCTTGTTTCTTATGGTGGTTGTTCTTCATCATATTATTCATCTTGTTTTTGTTGTTGTTATTGTTCCTCTTTCTCCTCCTCTTCCTTATCATATTTCTTCCCTTTCCTCATTTTCTTCGTCCTCATTTTCTTTTTGTCCTTTTCCTCTTTTTTCTCCTCTTCTTCTGCTGCTGTTTTTGTTATTTTTGTTATTCTTCATCTTCCTCTTCCTCGTCTTGTTTTTTCTTGTTCTTTTTATTTCTCCTATTCCTCATCTTTTTCCTCTTTCTCTTCTTGTTTTTTTCTTCTTTTTAATTTCCTCTTCCTATATATCTCCCATATCTACTTCTTCTGCTATTAATATTTTCTTTATCTTCTTCATTTTCCTTGTCATATACTTCCTTATCATAATCTTCATGTTTTTCCTTGTCATATACTTCCCCCTCATCATCTTGTTGTTGTTGTTATTGTTCCTCCTCTTATTATATTTCTTCCCTTTTCTTAAATTTCTTCTTCCTCGTTTTCTTTGTCATTTTCCTTTTTTCTCCTCTTCCTCATCTGCTTTGTTTTTGTTATTTTTGTTATTCTTCGTCGTCTTCTTCCTCATCTTCTTGTTTTTGATGTTTTTTCTTTCTCCTCTTCCTCATCTTCTTCATCTTCCTCATTTTTTTCTTATTTTTTTCTTCTCTTCCTTACCTGCTTCTTCTACTATTGATATTTTCTTCATCATCATCATCATCATCATCATCATCATCTTCTCATATACTTCCTCATCATCATCTTGTTTTTGTTATTTTTTTGTTGTTCTTCCTTTTCCTCTTGTTTTTGTTGTTGTTATTCTTCCTCTCCTCTTCTTCCTCATGTTTTAGTTCCCCTGTCCTTCAGCTTTATGTTTATGGATGATTCTGGTGTGTGAGGAGTGTATTATCTGCTGACAGAACCTCGATTTCAACAATAATTAAAGACGACTCGCTCGCCCCGCTGAGAGCAATGTTCCCTTTATTATGCATAATCTGTAGTTCGTCATCTTTTTGTGAAGAATAATGTTTCATGCAATAAAATGTGAATGTTTAGTCTGATATTTGATGAATATCTGTCAGATATCCTGTCTTAGGGTTTACATCCATATATTTCTATCAGATCTGATCCGTGTCGATTAAACATGACCTTAAACCAGCGTAATGATGTCCTCCTTAAGACCAACTTCATATCAATTAGTTTTAGCTTATTTTGCTCATCCCTATTAAGGGTCAGAAAGGGATACAAAACCGTTTCTGCTGCAAAACACCTTGTCAATCATGAATAATGAAGGGGGAAATATATAAATGCTATTAAAATGAAGAACATGGACCTTTTAATGCATCATTAGCAGAGTTGTGTTTTCTTGGCCACAGTCCTACAGTATGCGTCAAAATCCACAGATGCGTGAGGGGATTTACAAATAAATGCCAGGCAGAGTTGTGTTTGCAAATCTCATTTGATTGATTTGTGATTTTTATACATTTTTGTATACTTTTTACATTTATTTGTGGATCTTAATCTATTTATGTGTGAATTTGATAAATTTTTGTGAATCTCTTTACATTTGTTTGTGAATCTCTATTTATATGGAATAATGCAACCATACTACAGTAATATGACAGTATTAAATGCAGACACGGATCCCTTTATCGGCGCTTTGAGGCGTTTGGTGCATCTGTCCGCTGGGGATGTGAATGATATAAATAAGATCCGGTGGCAGACGTGGATGTGAGGTCACACACACACAGATGTGTAATGAGATGCGGATCGTTTGCCCAGCGTTTGCTGCCTGCGTCCTCGTAAAAATAGACGTGTTCTGTGCAGGCCCATGGGAGGCTTGGAGGCGCACAGACACAGAAACGGGAAGAGAGACAGACTCGCTGTCCAAATGTATATATCAGAACGATACTGGTTTAAACTCTGGGCAAAGACATCCAAAAAAAAAACTTTCTACAGCCTCAATCATCAGTTTTATAACACAGAATATCATAAATGTCTCTCTTGATCAATTGAATGCATCCTTGTGGAAAAAAATCATACTAAAAATGGGCCTTAACATAAAATACAAAACTTGTTTTCATAGCACACGTCAAAACAAAAAACCGCATGAGATCACATTTTTTCAGATCCCTTCTGAGCCACTTTCAAAACTGGTTTTAAATCATATATATATCCAACATCTGGACATCTGACCTACATCTAAACACTAACATATAGAGGTTATGCGTGTGACGTCCCCGTCGGTATCATTCGTTTTCAATGTGAATGCCACCAAAAAACACTAAACGCATCTAAAACGAGAAAGAGCTTTGAGATCGACTGTACAAGTAGATTTGACAAGAAATTATATATATTATTATATTATGTATATTTCTACAGACTGACGCAAGCTACAGAACAGAGAAGCAAATGATCGCTGTAATTCACAGAAACGACTGGAAAAGCTGGATTATTACAGTTATTATTTTGTGTCAATATGCTGAATTTAGGGGTAAAATCAGACCCTATATATTGTATTGTTATATATTGTATTGACAACTCATTAATTAATATTTACCATCGTATATTCTGCATAATTGGATGTTTTTAAAATAAACACTGACAAAAAAACTACAGTTTTAGTTCTGGACGATATGATGATATGACATTGATATGAGTGATCACATGGATTTAGATCTATATTGTATTTATATAAAGCGTTCACAGGCACATTTGCTTTGTGTTTCCCCGGCGTGTAAATCAGGCTCATATAAATGTTATGAAACTAATTGCTACTGAGTGAAATGTCGACCCAGGACGAGCTGTAGAAGCTTTGGGGGTGTAGATGCATCCCATCCAGACATAGACTTTGACTAAACATGATTTCCTTCAACTTTTTGCTCAAAATGTTGCATTTTTATGAAACTTAACCATATTCAAGTGTTGATTAAAAAAAATGCATGAAGCTAGAATAAAACGTTTTTTATTTTTGTTTTGTTTTTGAAAAACAGAGGCTCTGTTCTTTCTTTTGATATTATGCATGCATATATCATGCAATATAAATGCATGACATTTTTGTGAAAAAAATGCTGGAACTGGCTAGCAACTTTTTTTTAAACGCTGGCGTGGAAAGAGTTAAGTTACAGATTCAATACCTCATATCATCCGTACTGATATTGAGGCACATCTCACACACGAGACTTGATTTTGGCTCGAGAGCACAGACTGTGTGTGTGTGAACCGAACTGAACCCTCCTTTCCATCTGTGTTTAGATCATCATTCTGAATCACATCCAGATAGTCTTTGACAAAACATAATTTTCTCAGTTTTTTGCTCAAAATCATGCTTTTTTTAAATGGAACTTGCCCATATTCAATTGTTGATTTAAAAAAAGAATGCATGAAGCTAGAATAATATTTATTTGTATGTTTTTGTTCTTTCTTTTGATATATTGCATGTTCCGTTATTTATAATAAAAAAAAAAGGGGGGCCATGCATGACATTTTTGTGAAAATGATCAACTTTTTCCAAAAAACGCTGGTGGGGAAAGAGTTAAGATACAGATTCAATGCCTCCGTACTGACAATGAGGCAAATTTCACACACGAGACTTGATTTGTCGCTGGAGAGCACAGACAGTGTTGTGTGTGTGTGTGTGTGAGCCGAACTGAACCCGTAGACCGCGTCGCAGCCGGAGGTCCGGGCCGGGTCCGTGTTGCCCACAGTGCCGCTGTGACTTTGCTTCGGTCCTGTCACGTCTCTTCAGCGTCACCCGCTCTGAGCCTCTGGGTTTATGGCAGGGTGTCTCGTCCAGAACCGCCACTTCGGATCATGCAGTCGGGACCGTGAGCTCACAGCGTCCAGTCAGAGACATGAACTCTGCGTGTTGTGCATGAGAGTCTGTGTTGTGTGTTTGAAATGGGCCAGGTGAGTTGCAGGCACGGATTTACAGTCTTTAATCAACAGAAATATCATGATCTGTCTGTTTTACAGGCTCCGTGAACCTGCTGACGTCCTGGAAAGAGACACGGCCACATCAGACTGACCAGCAGACGTTTGGGACAGACTTACTATCAGGTGAGTCCAGTTTCAGCTTTACTTAGTTACTTAATAAGGTTTAGTTCACAATGCAGACTATTCTGCTGAAGATTCCCCACTTAGACAGCAAGAGACGTCTGGCTGATGTAAACTGGCCAAATAAAGTTTTTGTTATATGTAACATTTTAAGGCTGGTTTTAGCTTGTGAAATATACAGACAGACAAAAATATGTGACCTAGCACAAATTGCATGTTTTTGCTGATGGATATCTAGTTTTGCTTCTGCTAAGGGCCTCGAATAAAACCCTTTTGGTGACATTAAGCTCACAAACTTTAGTGAATCCGATGTTCAGTTGCTCATTATATCAGTCTAGGAATATGACTTTCCATATGAAATTCACTCCGAAAAATAGTTTAAAGACTAGCGACTGCCAGATGGAGAAAGTGTTTGCAGACAATCAGTGAACAGGATGAGAACTGACTGATACTATTTCTTACTAAAATCATATTTAGGGTTTATAAATGTATTATAAAGTGTGCTCTGGTTGGTTGCTAGGGGTCTCTTGCAAAATAAAATGTGGTCTGGTAATTTTGTTCACTTGTTTTATGGAGGCTGATCCATTAGTAAAGGCAATTGTCACAGACGCAGTTTAAGGATGTTTATAATGTGATGTGTCATTGCAGTTGCTGTGATCTTTTGATAAACGACACATGAACATCTACATCTGCCGGTTTCCTCACTAGTAATAACCAGCTGATTGTGACAGCTTGTTCTCTGTCTCTCTGTAAAGCCTCTTACTAAACACTCGTCACTTTTCTCCTCTCATTGAGATGCAGCTCAGCGTCTGCACACTTGTACGACACGCCCTGTTGTTTATCTCTCTCTCTCTCTCTCTCTCTCTCTCTCTCTCTCTCTCTCTCTCTCTCTCTCTCTCTCTCTCTCTCTCTCTCTCTTCTCTCTCTCTCTCTCTGTTGTTTTCTAGGCGCGATGTCTGATCAGTGGGGTTCACAGTCAAGCCCCCCGCAGATGATGGACAGCACCCCGATGGGACGTTCTCAGGTGACCAATTTATAATGAGAGACAAAAAAATCATAGTCATATTCATAGTTTATAATTTTCCGGATAATTGTTGTATAAATTCAGTGTAAAAGAAAAAAAAAACTGTAAACAGTCTGTAGAACTTACTGATTCAGTAGTTCTGGGTGGATTAAAAATCATAAAGGTAATTAAATCCTAAAATTACTAATACTATTACGTTTATTTTTTGGAAATTTGAGACATTTGAGAGATGAGTGTTGAGCTTGAGTTTAGATGCAGAAAAAAAAAATAACCCAAATAAATTCCCTATAAATGTTCTACTCTTATTAAATATACCATTGTTCTTCTATAGTATCATGCTGGACTGACCGACAGCTTGATACTTACTACGAAAAAAGTGCCAAACTTTGATAATTTGATTTCTGGATAATTTAATATTTTATAATCGTGATTTCATAATGTCTAAATATAAATTCAAAAGCAAACCTTGTAAAAAAACACATTCTGGAGTGAAAATGGCTAATAAGTGCTCCTCTGCCAGCATCTACTATAGGCTATAGGTTTGTTTTTGTTTTTAAATAAGTGTTTGTTTGCCCCCAAGTGTCCATTTTCCTACATCTTGCAACTTTTAGTTTTACAAATGGGGACAATCTTTGAAGAATGAACAAAAAATGTTTCTGGGTATCGCATAAAGAATAACATTTAGGCTGGGGTAGTATTTATAGCTTTGAAGTGCTGGAAAAATTGTGAAGCTTTTTAAGTCATTATTTACTTACCATGGGGTTGTTCTATTGTCGTATGCCCTACTTTCTATTATGGATCACAAAAGAAGAATAAAAAAAAAAAGTTCCCCTTGCTCTCGTCCGTATGACAGTGAATAACATCCAGAATCAAGCAAAAAATATATTATATATAAACACTATAAAACAACAAATAGCAAATATTTGACTGCATCTTTACTAATTGAGTTTTGAGATGTGTATATATAGAGCTTTGAGAATCATTATTCTAATGTGATTTCGCTGCTTTTTCAGTGCTTGCTGCTTGAGGCTGGGCCGCTCGTTAATTATACGCTTTTATTTGTTCAGTGTCATCTTGTTGAATCTCTCTCCGGCCATTAATTAGGTTTACTAAAATTGTGCGTCCGGCAAAACAACACCTCTAATTACCCCTGACCTCGTTAAATAAAGATCTTCTCCTGTAACTCCTGTTTTGAATGTGATATACATCTACAGTCCGACTAGTTATATTGGTTATAGATGTTGGGAAACTTTAATAAGTTCATGTGTGTGTGCTACATCATGTTGAAAGTCACAGACAGAAACTCCATCTCTGGTCATGCTGAGAAATGAAGATTTTTTGAAATAACCTGGAGCTTTTATTCTGCACTCTAATGGGCCGCATTAGAAGTAATGCTAGTAATGATAATGAGTGTGAATTCATTAGTGGGGTAAATGAACAGCCCTGTTTTTCCCTAGAAAGACAATAGCTGATATTAGCGCTGCTTTATAGGGGCTCTTGGGAGATAATGAGTCACGCTCGCATCAGAATTCAGCTCAGATGCGACACTGATCGTGTCTAACGGTGGATTTCACCACCTGGTACATTCCTCTCTCGGTTTCTGTCATACCTGATGTGATACAGGAACACACACGTGTCTGATCTGATAAACGTGCATGTATATACATGCATATATCATAAACAGTGTGTTACAGATGCATCCGCGTCTCAGCTGATAGTGGAAACCGTTGAAATTACAGAGGAATCTTAAGAATTAAGTATAAAAGGTTTCATTAAATGTATTGTTGGCAATTATTTTTTTTTGGGTGATTCTTAATTTCTCCAGAACTGCGCAGCTCTAATTCTAATATTATTTTTCATAATAAATAAGTACATTTTCCACGACAGCTCTCATTACTCTTATAGGGAGAAAATATATAGCTGTCAAGTATTTATTTAATAAGTTGAACATGTTTTAATAGTGTGATTTTAATGTATTATTATTAGCAGTAGTAGTAGTACGTTATTTAAATAATAAATGAATAACTTATATTATAAATCCAACTACTACAAGTAATAAAATATTATTCTTTATTAATAATTATTATAAATACTAATACTATAGTACTACTGCTAATATTCTTATTATGATCATTATTATTATTATCAAAACCTCACATTCTAGAAAATTAATAAGCTTAATGGTTTAAAACCACAAGTACATGGTGTATATAAATAAATATGTCATGTATTTGACTTTTTCTCTGAATTTCTGTAATTTTCCATAGGTTTCTCTCAGCCTAGCACAGTGTCTGCGGTGATCACAGGTGTTGCTCCTCTCCAGACAGAAAGACCGTCTGGTATGGCAGAACAACAGGGTTCACCACATGTTCAAGCCCCTGAACCCCCCAAAATACCGGTGGAACCCCCTAAAATACAATCTGAACCCCCCAAAATACCATCTGAACCCTCCAAAATACCATCTGAACCCCCCAAAACTCCAGTTGAACCCCCCAAAATACCATCTGAACCCCCCAAAATACCATCTGAACCCCTGGCAGCCACGACACCCAAGAGCCCACTGGACACATCTGCAGGTATGTACACAGAACTGCACAAATATCAGCATTTTTCAATGTTAGAGTATCTTTCTATGAGGCAGTACTGTATATATAGCGTGACAAATCAGTATAATCATCTTTAAATGCTGCTCATGTCCTTAATATGTAGTCAATTTCCCTCATGTACTTCCATGTGTTTTGTATTAGGGATTATGGGATTCCTGCAGGAGCCCCTGTGGAGCAAATTTCTAATCCATTAGTAATTAAAACTATTGCTGCCTACTAGGGGGCACTATAACTAGAGTAAAGCGGAGTTACATGATCAGTTGCCAAAGCTAGTCAAATCCATGTTTTCTGCTATCCCAGGGGCCTTTAAGGGTTTCTCGGCTGTATAGGGTTAGTGCAGTGCAGCTGAGACCTAAATCACCTCGCTGGTAAAAATCAAGCTCTAGAATGATAATCTGCCTGGTTTGATGCTCATGGATGGTTGTTGATGTGCAAACAGTGTTCGACACCTACCAGATGGAGGGTCAGACCTGTAGAGTCACATTAACTCATGCACGAGTCCGTTATCAAGTGCTTGAGCGTTAAATCACCCAGTTGGAAAAATTGGATACTGGATTTGATGATGGCATAAGCATATATTTGTATTCGTCTCACACAAAACACCTAAGGTTATAGACCTTATCTTCCAAGACAAAGATATCTTGGTCAGTCAGGCATGTCATTTAGTATACGAGGAGTCGTCTCACAAATCCCCAAATGGGATTTTCCCCACAAATCATTATTTCTGCTCGTTATTTCTTATAGAGGAAACCAGACAAATAAGTTATGCTTGACCTCAGTTGCTCAGTCTGCTTTGTGCACATCTTCTGCAAAAAAGGAAAGGAAAACAAACCCTTTTTTTCAGTAAAAACATCTTTAAAAAAATAATTCAAATAATATTTTACTTGAAAATTAACATTGCATAAGATTAATAAGACTTGCTTTCTTAAATTGTATTTTTAATACTACCCTGGCAAATTTTTAAACTTCAGAAACCAGAATCTATTTCAGACCAGTCCGCATCCAGGGCTGCAACTATCTCAAAAGATGGTTAAATTATCTGATTTAGATCTTCACAGGTTGTAGGGAATATGTCTGGGAGTGTGAGGGCGTGATTGAGAATTTATCGAATGCCTTTGTGCATGTGTGAGAGAGTGAAAAAGGGAGTTAGTGCTACTCTAATTTCCTTTCTTCTCTGTATATGAGGTGTCTTTGGTGATCACTGGTCCGATGAGGCCGGCATTCCTTCTGACCTGCCCTTCACACCCAGCGTTTCCACCATTATCAGTCGCCATGCAAGTCACCTGGTAGAAAGCCAGAGTGATACGACCGATCCTCATTGGTCCCCGAGAGATAGAAGCGTGGGAGATGCCGAGGAGAGGGAAGGCGAAGACCGTAAGAAGGAAAAGAAGAAGAAAAAACGGAGACCCAGGGACGAGGTTTACGACTTCCACGCGGAAATGCAAAGCGAAAGTGCTTTATCCGAGAGCCTCCATCAATGCAAAGAAGAGGGAGGCTGGGAAGACGTCGGGCGCATTGGTGGGAGAGTTAAGAAGCCAAAAAGCCGAAAGAAGATCCCAGAGGAATGGGCGATCCATGCCGAACCCTTCGTCCCTTCTTCGGCCTCAGTGCCGCAAGAGTTCGCAACCGATTTTACTCAATCATCCCTTGGAGTTGACAGTGGTCTAGAGATGTTTTCTGAGGACTACACAGATGGGAGTCTCATTCCTATGTCTCTTACCCAAGATCTTCTGTCTCTCACAGCTACACCATCCACAACTCCTGCAAAGCCTCCCGGTCGAGCCCCCGATAAACACCCCTTATCCTCGTCATCTGCACTCGATGATATAATCATGGACACGGAAGATGATTTCACCCTTCCATCACCTCTGGGAAAAGCTGACTCTCTTCTCAATGATGCTCAAACTTCTCCTGAAGGAGCTTTTGAGGAGGCGTTGTTTGGACAAGAACACCCCTTCACCTCTTCCAAGGCCTCCCAAGACTCCCTAGTGAAGGAACCGCAAGCATCCACCCCTGGAAGCACCTGTTTTGTACCACCGATGGAAGCGCTAATCTCAGCACCTCCATTTTCTCCATCTGGACCGGCGTGGTCTCTTAATAACCACAATCAACCGTTTGATCTGGAAGATGTTGCCTTTGAGACCGAAGTCCCAGTTCCTTCCCCAAAGAGCAAATCCCCAAAGGAACCAAAAACCAAACAAGGCAAGAAGTCCAGTTCATCTTCATCAAAAAGTCCAACTTCCCCTGATGCGAAGTTGCCGTCTCCACAGATTTCCGGTTTGAATCCGTCCGCTCCGCCATTCTTCCCTAGTTTTGCAGAACCTCGGGAGCAAGTCGGAGGACTGCCCTTCACATTGGAAGGTTTGTTGTGGACGTTTTGGGAACTGGATCCACTTAATGCATGGCTGTGTGGATTCCAAGCCTGGGCTTGAGTGATTAAACTGCACACCCCAATAACTAACATGTCACCCCGTCAGCTGGACTCAATGGTTCGGGTTCGTTTAAAGCGGGTTGGCTTGGTTTTGCTTGGGTGTTTCTTCCACAATGAATGACCGACTTTGTGCAAACAAGAAAGAATCCCCCCCCCACCCCATTAACCTTGTGATCCAGGGTGTACTATACTAATCACACGCTTTGGTTTGCAGTTATTCGAGGAGGTGTTGTTGTTCCCTCACAATGTTTGCATCTCCACTCTGCTGTTGTGATTGTTTCTTGTACTACCATTGGTGACACCTAACTGTGACAATCTTATCTCTCGGTTTCCACCACCCATTTCTCTTCTAGCACTGTTTTAGTGTGAATATGTACCACCCTTGTCCTTAATTATGCATGTATACAAAGTGCAATACAGTCGTAAGTGATGCTCTTTTTATTTCTTTCTCCTCTATGTTCCCACGACATCATCTGTTTCAACACGCCAATTAGGTATGTCAACATTTAGTTATTGCTTACTTATCTCTTTATGTTGTGAAAAAAAGCGTGTTGTGTAACATCCTCTACTTTCTTTTCATTCATAACTTGCTCTGTAATTGCTGTAGCAGTCTCATAACCAGATGTAGGTGATATGTGGTTAGTGGACGTGCAACAGTGATTTGCAGCTTTTTTCCCCCCAGTTTTACTAATTTTATTACTTCAACTTTTTTATTACTATTTTTATCTCAGTTACAACTTTTTTGGTAATTTGTAACTTAAATGACTGAACTAGTTTGTATCATCCAAACTAAATGAATGTGTGAATCGGTATGTGTTATAAAAAGTCCTTGTATCTCCATAATCTAAGAAACGCAAGTGTTGTATTTAAATAGAATATTGTCATAAACAGCAGGAGAAAGATTTAAGTTTTGTCCCAAATGACCCACCATACACTGTTCACTTATAAACTATGCACTTTTAAACTATGTATTCATCCGTGTAGTGCAGTGGTTTTTAAACCGAGGTCTGGGGACACCTAGGGGGCCACATGGGAGTTCTGGGGGTCTGTGAAAGAATTAAGAGAAAAAGCAATATTACATTTTTATAAAAAAATAAAAAATAATAAAAAATAAGGTTGATCCAATTAACTAAAAAAAATTTATTTAAGTAAAATCAATTATAAATTAATACATTTGATTAAAATAAAGAAAATAAACAAAATCAGTGTAAAATGTAAAAAAAATATATTAAAATAAATGAACTTTTATTTAAATAAATAAATAATAGGTCTATATCCATACTTTGATTAAAATGTATGCTTTATTGTTTTTTAAAATACATATATAAAATACATCGTAGTTAAAAAAGCAATGAATTATCCTAATAGAAACTAAATAGTTTACACATTATAAAAAAAAATTCCACAGTATTAATTGGGTGTTTTTACATAAAAAATATTCAGCTACCTTTTCAATATTAGGATGGGTGTCCCTCCCATACGAATCATCATATTCTAAAAGATTGAAAAGCCCTGGTGTAGTATATGAATTTTATAGTTAAAGCTGCGCCAGTCGAGTGCATGAAGTCTCCAACATGCCACACTTATTTTTTAATTGGTTAATTAAGTGCATCAACTGGGTATTTAAAGTGCACTTCTTGTTTTTGGAGTCTTCGGTGTGAAGAATAGCAGAGTGCACAAGTACACAAATTGGGACATGCAGTTTGCTTATATCTTGTTTTAGCCTGTCTTCACTCTGAAATACATCACATTGCAGAAGTAAACTGGGTTGTGAATTTTATGATGTAGTTCAACATGATCAACTTCAGCATAGCATAAGCTACGCAACTGCAGAAAATACAGTATATTATGTCTTAAAATGGCCGATTGCTGGTTTTAGATTCTGTGTGTAGCGCCTTTATTAGAGTGTGTGTGTGTGTGTGTGGTGTGTGTGTGTGTTTTGTGTGTGTGTGTGTGTGTGTGTGTGTGTGTGTGTGTGTGTGTGTGTGTGTGTGTGTGTGTGTGTTTGGGCGCGTCTGACACAGCTGTCTCTTTTAGTTCTCTGTAATTTTCGGCTCTTTCTCCAGCGGGGAGGGACTCTGTCACTGAGGGAGCTACTTATACACTCCAGGAGACAGGACATCAGCGTTTGGTGTCAGACTTCCCAACATGCAAATTAATGACAGGGTCCCATAATGTGCGTGTGTGTTGTACTATGAGCTGAAAATAAGAAAATTATGAAAGCTCTGTGTCAAATATAACATTAGAGAGAATTCTATATTCCATGTTAGGTTGCCTGCAGTAACTCTCTGCTTGGTGTTTGTTATTATATATATATATATATAATATATATATATATATATATATATATATATATATATATATATATATTATATTTAGAGAGAGGACATTTCTTAGCCTTGAGTACATCCTGTGAACATCTCTGAATGGCATTGATTGTTTTGGGTCGTGATGTGTTTTGTGTCTCTTGTGAATCCGTGAGACGCTCTTGCTCGTGATGTTGTTATGAATGGTGGAGTGTTAACACACTTACAACACTGACCCAGCTCTCCTTTTGTTCAGACAGACGCTTGTTATGAAAAAAATAAACAGTTTGGTTTGGTTGTGTCTGCTAAATCTTGTGTGCTTTGGATGCTAGTTTATGTTACATAGAGATTTACTTGGGATTCTTATCATGTATTTTAGAATTTGGCTCTTCATATGAATAGACGATTATGGAGTAATCAATAAGATTGTATGTTATAACACTTAATGTAATCATTCAAACCAACAAGGAAATACTACAGCATTTTTTTAGCTTTTAGTTTTTATTCCATCTGAATGATTAACCTGATTAAGGCACATTGAGTCGATGATCACAGATGCGTTCTCAGATGATCAAGCAAGTGTTCTTTCGTTTTCATTTACCCAGTCCATTTATTATTTTTTAAAAAAAAATTTTAAAGCCCCCCTGTAGTCAATAATTGTATCCCTTAAAAATGACAAATACTTTTTTTTTTCCTTGGAAAAAAAGTCCTTCATGTCTTAAAATATCTTGAATGTAACTCGACACCCTTGCCTAATTCAGTATTCACGTTCTATGAATATGCAAATGAGCCCCGCCTCCACTCACTCACTCACTCAGAGATCCACTGGTTGACGATCACACGTTGATCTGATTGGTTACAAGGTAGTTTGTGAATCAAACTGGAGTAATCAAATTACTCCAGTCTTCAGTGTCACATGATCCTTCAGAAATCATTATAATATGCTGATTAGCTGACTGATTATTATTATCTTATTGACCCCACTATTGAACAGTTATTGTTTGTTGGGGTCATCAGGTTTGTGGATTTTGTCAGGATGTTTATAACCGCCGACGGCACAAATGTCTTTTCCGTTTCAGTTCTTGGTACACTTACTAAGTGAACGTCATTTACCACGAAATTAACATATAGCCAATCGTTGATCTGCGTTTGTGCGTCATTGAATTCAGTCGAAGGTTATGATTACCGGAGTGTTTGAGACCAGCAGAATGATGGAGCGGTAAAGGTCAATGCATCGACTGTTGTAAACACAGACTGCCTCCAGGGAGGGCGTGGAGTCTGTCTCGTTGCCACGGCGACGGAAAAAGAAGCTGATGTTTCCATAGTAACAAGGACAGATGCTGAGAAAGTGGGCATAAGTGTTTAATGCCATGTGACTTGTTCAAGCAGAGGGTTTCTGTCATGGTTTGCTCATCGTAACATCACTGATAATTTTCCTCCATATCTTCACAAATATCTTAATTATGCAAATATGTAAATAAGGCAGGTTTCTGCAACAGTTGCTGTAGCCCGTGCTTTGGCAGGCGGTAGGAGAAAAGAGGCCGGCTGTGATCAACAGAATAATTACCCTCCGCTCACAGAAAACTGGCTTTAAACATTCAGAAATCCAGGTAATATGATATAATAGATGATAAAAATGTTGTATTCCCAGCTGACATGAAGCGTTTCAGCAGAACTGAACCAGTGACGTTCACTGTCTGCACCGTTTCACTCTCTGAGATCTTCTGAGTAGTTATTGCAATGCATTCTGGGATTGCTGTGAAGGACACAAGTGATGCTGCTTCAGATTTTGCTCTAAAAAAAGATGTCTTAGAAGTAGAGCTGCACGATTCTGGACGAATTGAAAATCATGTTATTGTTTTAAACTGAATCACATTTCTGAACAGAACAAAATAACATGTAATTTACTAGAGGTTCTGACTAGAGATGCGCGGTTGGCGGTTACAGCCGCGGATTGGGCGGATGACGTGACAAAAAAAAATATTTTAATTATATTCGGGCGGGTGGCGGGCGGGCGGTTGAACCAATCAAATTAAAAAATTCCATTTTTTTTTCCATTCGCGAAGTGCTGAAATACAAATGAAAACTATTTTGTAAATTAATTCAGTTTTACCATGATTAAATCAGCTTTGCAACTTTGCATTTGCACTCGCGACAGGCGATTAACTAAATAATGTCACTATAGCAGCTTGTAATTTATTGTAAAAAATCCCCATGTTTTCGGTGTTGATGTTGTGCGTTCATGTAACATGTAAGGGTGGCGCGCTGCCAATAAAGCACCTAAAAGTTGTCACAAAGAACCGGCAAAAGTAATGATTATGAATATGTCGAATAGGCCTATAGCAAGGAGACAATTTAATTGTTTATAAACGTGTTTTCTGTGTCATTGTCGCCTGCAAAGATGAAGTTGACGATGCTGATCGTGATCTTCGCAGTGAACGCGCCAGAGAGAAATGCACATTTCATACGGATTACATAAACAGAGAGCAGTCTGTTTTCTTTCGTTTTGAAATGTTCTTTTTAGAAGTAGACATTTTAGATATAGTTCTCGGTCTGTGAGGCAAGTAGGCTGAGTTTTGAGACGCGCTCCAGTTCACGCCCAGGCGGTTTCGTGATTAGTCTATAGGCTATCTGCTATATTTACTTATTATTTATTAAATCCAGGCAATTGGTGGATGAAACATTGATTAAAATTAAGATACAATTAAAACAAAACGAAATTCACTTTAAAGAAAGGCTTTGTGCTTTCTGTTTTATGTCTCTTTGAAAGTTTTAAAGCAGTATTTTAGTGCCGCTTTGCTTTCAGAGCGCTCACGTCCGTAACGGCTCCCTTATTTTAAAGAATTTATCCTCAACTAGTTTTGTGGTGTAGTAAGTAGGTCTAGTATATTGTATAATGTTTACTTCAAATAATAGTAATTTAAGGGCGTAACGTAAAATGCTGTATAATTTCAAATAAGGTTGGATTATTTATATGTTGAGCTGCCTGTTCCTGAAGCTGAAAGTGCACGTAATAAAATAATATACAATTGATGCAAACCAACAGGAATCCTTCCCTTTTCTGCTCTATGTTTATGTTTTATGTGGGTACCGCCACTGCCTATCAGATAAGGTCAGGTTTGCCGAAGTGCGTTTAATTTAGGCTATTTATTTATTTTTATCCCTGCGCGCCGATCGGAGACGGAGTTCACAGCTGATATTCTGAGAGCGTTCTAGTCTCGCGGCTGTCATCAGCAGCGCGTTGGCGGGCGGGTGCGGTTTTGAAAATTGGTTAAAAACGTTGGTGCGGATGGATGGCGGACGGATGATATAATAGCCCATCCGCGCATCTCTAGTTCTGACAAAACGGTAATTGCTGCAGTCTATTTAAAATGTTTAATTAATCTACATGAATAGTTTAAAATATTAAAAAATCAAATTGTTTGAATGAATGTTTCAGGACTCAGCGTTTTTGAACGAATCTCTTAAATTAATGATTCAATGAGAAATTAATTTTTAACAGTCACTTGTCGCAACCTACTGGTGTAACGATGTAATTAATACAATTGTTATTTGAAGCGCCAAGTTATTTTCAAACGGCGATTTGCTTTTTAATTGCTTTATATTCGAACTATAAACTTTTATCCCAGAAGATTTGAGATAATTTGAATATTTGGAACAGAAATAATGATTCAAAAGTTTGAGGTCAGTAAAATACATTTATTTATTTTATGAAAGAAATTAATATTTTTTTTCCACAAGGATGTTTAATTCAAAAGTGGCATTTATAATGTTACAAAAAAATTGTTTCAAATAAATGCTTTTCTTTTAAACTTTGTATGCATCAAAAAATTCTCTTAGAAAACAGGAATTTTTAAAATTTTATATTTCACATTTTCTACTGTATTTTTAATTAAAGAAATGCAGCCTAGGTGAGCACAAACAAAAAACAGAACATGCCTTCAGACGGTTCACACTGCGATATTTTTTTTTAGAAGATCTTGGCATTTGAGTTTCTCTCAGGAGTGACAATACATAGATGGAGTTTCTTATCAGAATATTAATAGCAGTATTGAACGACTGGATTGAGCTCAGCTCTGGATGAGTGACGCTTGATGCCGAAAAATGTTTGAATTGATCTGTCTCCTGTTCAGATGAACTATTGAACATCACCCGCAGGTTATTTTAAACCGGAGAGCAGTGTGTGGAGTTAGCAGAAGTCATGGCTGTTAGCAGAGAAAGAGCAGATGTGTGTTTGCTTGACGGATGAATGATTGTAGCAGAAGCTATATTATATAAGTCTCAGACCTAAAGAACGACCTAAAGAACATATTTAAGTCTCAGACCTAAAGAACGGTGCTTTTGGCACAGGGTTAGTAGATCAGGTCACCCTTAAGGTTACATTGGTTACGTGAACATTCCGTTTTGTCATTCTTCAAACACTATTAATTCTAATGTTCTCTGAACATTCCGAAACTAGTAACATTTAAAAACATTAAAGTCTCCCTGTGTTTAAAATCCAGCATTTAATGTTGTTTATCTGTGTGGTGTTTTTATGCTTTAAAGGGTACCTATTATGGCATTTAAAATGTTCCTAATATTATTCTGGGAGTCCCCAACAACAGTTTTACATGCATGCAATGACAAAAACACTTTTGTTGTCTTATAATATGCATTTATTTTTACCTGATTTGCTCACCGACTCCCTAATGATTCGTTCAACGACTCATTTTTCCAAACACCTCCTTTGCGTGACGCTAATTGGCGGTGATTGGTCAGATGACCCAGCCAGTTGTGTTAAATGACACATTAAAAGAAACACAGCACAAGGTTGGGCTATACTTGTGTGGTATAGTTGTAAATATAAACTCACTGAGTCTTCACATGCTCGTCTCTGGTGAAAAAAAGGTCGCTTTTGATTCGCGCTTCAGAACAGCGTCTTGTTGTCGACATGATGTTTTCAGGTTTTCTCTGGCGTCTGCGTGCGTAATGAGTGGGCGCAGCCAATTTGATAATTTTTCGTCTTGACGTCACAACGAAAAGGAAAATGACTCATTGGAAAAAACGATTCATTAAATTGACTCAGAGTCGACTCATACTTTTGAGAGACAATAACTTTTTTTACGGTGAACTTTCATATATAAAACTTTGCAGGATGTTTTTGTTCACTTAGATCTATGTTACACACTACATGAAAGGTAATTTTCAAAATTCCATAATAGGTGCCCTTTAAGTCAAATCATGTGTAAATTCATAAGTTGACAGCATTGCTGAGTATTTTCTGCTTAAAACTGCAGTGAACCAAAGACAGTCTCAAAAACACTGAAATCGCTGGTGTTTCTGACGTCACAAACTACCTTGACCAATCAGATCAACGTGTGATCGTCAACCAGTGGATCTCTGAGTGAGTGAGTGAGTGGAGGCGGGGCTCATTTGCATATTCATAGAACCGCGCATACTAAATGAGGCAAGGGTGTCGACTTCAATACATTTAAGAAGACTTTTCAAGGAAAAAACATTTAAATATGTCTTTTTGGTGATCAAAGATGAGTTTTATGGAATAACATTATTAACTCAAGTTCTGCCGTTTTTTATAATGAAATTTACTAGGTAGATTTAAAACTGGTTTTGGACTGATCGTTAACTTTCATTAAATTATTGCATAAGCACATAAAACATTATGTATAGTAAAATAAACAACAACTGAATGTATCACTGAACCTCCTGCTTTTCCCATAATTCCACTCTATTATATTATTATATTTTTGGACATGTGGTCCCTTACCTGCTTCTTCGTTGACAAGGCTCATGTTGCCGTGGCAACCGGAGGCAGTTGCTTAGGAGACCTAAGGAATCAGGGCTACCAAGGAAACGATGTTGGCTCTTAGGAGGAGGAGGGGTGATGGGCTAAAAATAGCGCCTGGGTAGACGTCTCCGTCGAGGTATCTGGCTTTATGTTCCCGCAGCCTCTCGACTTCATCTCTTTTTGGCCACCTGTGTGTGTTTTTCCTCTTCACTGTGACTTTGATAAATGTTTTAGCCGTTCCACTAAAGAGGAGAGGAATGCAGCTCTGTGTTTGTTCTTTTTATATCCCCGTTTCTGCTGCTTCTATAAGTTTTGGATTCCTAACATCAGTTAGTTGGAGGAAAATCTTGTAGTGTAATTAAAGTGTGCATGCTTCAGCAAACGCAACGCTTGCGTTTATTTGCAATTCTTCAGCTGTCCGTTTCAATCTGTGTTCAATCTGTGGCCTTTTCATCAGTATGTTGCTTCGAGCCTTATGCTACATAAACCCAACATTCAGGTCAGCCGAGAGATGCACATAAACATGTAGGTCAGGCTGTATGTCTGCCTGGTTTCTCATTTTATACTATGGCTTTGTTTAGGCAGCATGTGTTTTCTTTACTTATTGGTCACACTATACAATAAGGTCTCATTTGTTAATGTTGTTTAATGCATTTACTGACATAAACTAAAATTTAGCAAAATAATTTTACAGCACTTATTAACCTTTTATAATATTAGTTAATTCAAATTTTCACTTTTTTGCATTGCCTAATATTATCAGACACAACTTTTGATAGTAATAATGTATTAGTAAATGTTGAGATTAACATTTAAAGTCCACCTGTAGTCAAGTGTATCCCTTAAAACTCATGACCAAAAATGACAAATTTTTAACGTTTTTTCCATGAAAAAAGATTCTTCGTCTTAAAATATCTTGAATGTAACTCGACACCCTTGCCTCATTTAGTATGTGTAATTCTATGAATATGCAAATGAGCCCCGCCTCCACTCACTCACTCACTCAGAGATCCACTGGTTGACGATCACACGTTGATCTGATTGGTCAAGGTAGTTTGTGACGTCAGAAACACCAGCGATTTCAGTGTTTTTGAGACTGTCTTTGGTTCACTGCAGTTTTAAGCAGAAAATACTCAGCAATGCTGTCGACTTATGAATATACACATATTTCTAGGTTGTCATCTTTAGGTTTGAGACATAAATATGGTTTAAGCTATTCAAATTGCAGGATGTAAATTGAAAAAGAAAGACATTTTTAAATGGCAAATTTGATTTCTCATGTCAGGACCCCTTTAAGAGGGAGTAAAAAACAGTTTTGTTTTTGTCAGACATTATTCATGGCAGATTTACCACACAATGCCGTATCCTCCTGGTTCAGTGCGAGTACAATAACAGACAGGCGGTGTCTTTCAGCTGAGCTTATGTAACGGGGCCGGTGGGTCTGATGGGGTCAGATGAGATCATCTCTACAGTGGCTCTGTCCCTGACGGCCTGGACAGCCACTCGCACGGGGACACGCCATTGATTTGACTCGTTCAGGGGACGGACGGGCGCTCAGTAAACTTCTGAACTGTGCAAGCTCTGATTCGCCAGCGAGAGAAATGCATGGCGAAAATACTTCCAGTTTGAGTGAATGGAAATGGATTCTTCCATTATTCTGTGACTAAACATTTTTATTACGGCTGTGCAACGAGTAATCACATCCAAAATAAAAGTTTTACATAATATATGTGTGTGTACTGTGTATAATTATTTTGTGTATATATAAATACACACACATGCATGTATATATTTAAGATGTGTTCTCTATATATAAAATATTTATATTAATTGCATATAAATACAGTATATACATGCAAATATTTCTGAAATAAATACTATTACGTGTATTAAATAGTTAAACACAGTACACTCATATATATTATGTAAACAAGCTTTTATTTTGGATGTGAATAATCGTTGCACAGCCCTTATTTTTATTAAAGTCACATTTATTTCTATAGCGCTATATATACAGATTGTTTCAAAGCAGCTTCACAGTATTAAACGGGAAAATAACAGATGCAAAATTCATCAAATGTGACACATAGTGTTATTCAGCTCGTTTCTCGTCCAATAGTGTCATAGTAGTCAAATCAATAATATTACCAAATATTAAGTGTCTTAAGGCAAGCCTAACACTATAGTAGCATTACAGCAACTATTGTTTTTGGGTAATCGAGTAAACCACAGTAGCCAAGTTTCCATCCACTTGTTAATGGAATTATCTGAAGTTCAGTAATAAACTCTGAATAAAGCTGGTGAAAGTGTGTTTCCATCCAACGGCTTTAAAGCGAATAAAAACCTGTGTGTAATGACGTCACATGCTGTTTTGCCATCAAACTGGTATATCGAATTGATTTGAGACATTTTAAGGTGTTTCCATTCATTTTTGCACAACATTCAAGCAAACATTTGCAAACAAAGTTTTGCTAGACAAAATGGATCACGCCGTAATAACGTTTCCATCCGCGTTTATCGCATAAGCCGTATATCCATCAAGATAAAATCCCATGAGACCGAACGCATTTCATTTGAGTCCATGTTCATGAAATTCAATCGAATTTTACTGTTTCCATAAGGCATTTTTCATTCGATATCACTTAATGCGGATAAAAACGTGTGGATGGAAACATTCCTTCTAAAGGGATGGAAACACAATGAGATGTGCTATAGGAATTCAACATGACATCATGACTTTTGCGTAAACATACACGCCACTTTCAAGTCAAGTGGCGTGTTATCTAGACGCATTTTGAGCTATCCGCGTGTATGTCTACGCCGGTAAATGTCCGAGCGAAACAAAGCAAAATGTAGATCTACATCTGGGGAGCGATATTTTTCTTCCTAGGATGGTAGGGGAAGACTCATAAATGGTATTAACCCCAGTGACGGGTAGGTTTAGGGACGGGGTTGGGGTAGGTCATATATTTATATATACAGTAATGTAACGTTAAGTCAACGGCGTTCAACAGCGATTATGCGTGTTGATAGCACGCCAAAAATGGAAATACGAATTGGCGTGTTATACATACGCCTTTTCATGAGATCAGATTCATGAGATCAGAGGAATTAGTTTCATGAAGAGTTGCATCATTTTCCGCTGTTAAATGTGATTTGACACGTCCTAAATCTTCCTCTGATATTGTGTTCTGCAGTGTAGCGTAGCGGCGGTTCGTCCGCGGGTCACGGCTCGTGTTGGGTGGATGTACAGTATGTTCTCCTGAAGCAACAGTTGCTGATGGGGGAAATCAGGCTCAGAGATGATGGCTCTTATGTAACCGCTGTGACGGACACTTCGTCTGCTCGTGGTGACGGTGTGCTTACACAGCGTCTCAGTGGTGCGAGTGTTTTAGTCTGAATTAGATTAGCATGAAATATTCATGACAAAACTAACTTTAACTTTTTACTGAAGCATATAGGCCAGAGTGACGTCTTTGAAGAAGAGTTTCCATCGCTCTAAAGGAATTTTCTGGGTTAAATATCTGTACATATTAGTTTTAATCCCAGATCATTGGCTACATTTTGTGTATTACCCATATAAATTCACATTTATTTGTATAGTGCTTTTCACAATACATATTGTTTCAAATCAGCTTTACAGAAAGTGCATTTCAGAAATGTACATAGAAAAATACAGTTAGTTAATCATATATTGGTTTATTTATTTAATGATATGAATACTTATCATTTAGTAAGATGAATAAATAATAGTAATATATTGTTATTATTAGTAGTAGTAGTAATAGTGGTAGTAGTGTTAATAAAATAAAAAATTATTACTTTACATATTTATTAGAATGAATGAATCACATATATTTATTTATATATGTATTATAAGTTTATATTATTATTATTTTATGCATATGATATGCAGTCACAGTTTTCTGGTCATCTGGCATTGTTCAAGTTTTGTTTATTCATCTTCTCTGATTGAGGAATGATGATGTCATGCCTTTCACACTCAAACATGCACAGACAAATGTTTCGGCTACAGGAAATGCATCATATTAACACTTAAGTGGTGAGATAGGGATTCAGATTCAAGGATCACATACTTGCGATCCTCCAGCCGGCTGTCTAAAATACTTTATTGATTTTACCTGACAAAAGAGAGTGATTTGACTCAATTATGTTTTTGATCATTACAGTTACTGATCCCACATCCCACTATATTTGCAGCCTTTAGTTATGAGCTGCAGACTACAAATACAGATATGTACGAGAATGTTGTAGAAAACAATTAACAATAATAGTTTACACATCCATGCACAAATCTGTACCTCTGATAAGCTAATACTGACTCAGACTGTGTGTGTTGAGATTGCGGTGTCCATGAAGACTTCATAAAGAGATACGATAGATGTGCACACTCTCTGAAATCTTGTGTGCAAATGATTGCTCATTAAGCCGTTCCTCATTTCTCATGCATGAAGCCTCAGGGATGATAGTAGTGTGTCACTATCTGAGAGAGGAGGAGGGAAGAAAAGATGGAAGCAAAGCGGACAACGTGGAGAAAACGAGAGAGGCAGAAAAGAGGAGGAGGGGTTGATTTTGGGCAGCGAATGAACAGCCACGTTAGAAAGCATGTGATTCCTGCCATGGCAAAAGCTCAGTGATAGAGTCAAAGAGAGAGCGAGAGAGGGAGAGAGAGAGGGGAGAGAGAGAGAGGATCTCAGTGCTGGTTAGTCTGTTGTCGCCTGCAGAAGCAACAGCACTGAAAGAGGTTACGTTACACATCTCCATCTCACATTAAACACAATAAACAAGGACTAAGACACACAGACAGCAGAGAAAGGGGAACAAAAGCATGTCCTCTCTCTCGAACCAGCAGCCGGCTCCTCCGTTCTCCGAGTACAGTGAGCTGTGTAAAGTCCCGTCCGCGTCTCCTCCGGTTTGGGACTGGAAACGTGGCGATCTCGGGGCGCCGGCGGGGTTTGGCGGTGGTCATCGGGCCACGGGAATGACGGATGAGGACAAGCTGTGCTTCTACGAGTCTCCTTCTGAGCTCAACGTACCCGCACGAGGAAGCGTTCCAGCTAGCATGTCATTCGGCAGCACCGGAGACAGTCCGGAGAGCCCGTCGTCCTCGTCAGCGGCGTCTCCTGGAAAATTTGTGGCTTCGTTGCAATGCATGACGGGACCAAAACAGCAGAACGATCCTTTTGGATTCACCTGCAGCTCACGAAGAGTTCCCGTCGCCACTCGAACCCTTGAAACCGGCTCTGGAGCCGCCAAACTATTGTGTCATCGGCGTGGTCAACGACAGCTACCTTGCGAGCAGAGATGAGCTGATGAAAGCTGAGGAAAGCGAGGAAGAATTAGACCTTGAACCTTGTATAATGGGAAGAGCCGAACAACAGAGGAAGGCGATGAGACGAGCCATGTCTGAGTGTTCGCATCTCTCCGTGCCGGCCAGCCTCCAGCTGCCGGATAAATACCCCGGAGGAGGTGTCCTCGACGAGTTGCCGTCTCCCATCGGAGGACCTCGTCGTTCTCACGCTATGGGAATGAAACGCTCCCTCACCGTATCCGAGGATCAACCCCCGACTCCTCCGCCGACTCTATCGGCTGGAGCCACACGCAATGACCTTCGAAACAACAGCGAACTGCATTTTCCCTCATTCCCCGTTCGCAAAGACCAAAGCAGCTTTCCCCACTCGCCTCTCGAGGACCTGTTGGAGGGACCGTTCATTGACAAGGATCAAGGAGTCGTTCTTCCCGTGCCGGTGACAACACGTGGCCTTAATGGGACTTGCAACAACGCTGGAGACCAAACCGACACGTTTGCTGTGACTTTTGAGGGTAGGTGATGGCGGACCATCAATCAGTTTGATGAAAAAATCAAGTATCAGTATGATGACATGTAGCTCAAACAGTAGGGCATTACACTAGCAACGCCAAGGTCATGGGTTCGATTCACAGGGAAACCAATAATTAATCAAATGTAATCAAGTATACCTTGAATGCAATGTAAATGGCTTTGGATAAAAGCGTTTAAAAAGGATGATTTATGAAAGCTTTGAGGTGGCATAATCATTCTTAGAAATGTTTCTCAGTGTTTCAATGCGATTCTTCTGGTTAAATGTGAATAAGTTGTATTTATTGCATTCTGTATGGTCTTTCTGATTGTTAGCGGTGCTGTAGATGGATCATATAGTGTCTCCGTTGTGTGTGTGCGGCACTATCACACCACTACCGAACGCATGCTCATTACACGCTCCAGACGAGACGTGTTAGTAATGTATGTCCTGATTTCCTAGAGTCAAACCTGCCTCAGCAAATTGAGGTTAGAAACTCTCCTCAACATGCCTTATTTTAATGAGATCCAGCTATTTTCTTCATCCTACAATGGTTAATGCTTACAATTAATATATGTTCGTTTTTTTTTTTTGTGTAATTCACAGTGAGGAGTGCATAAATACTCTAGTTCAATCAGTCAGTTAGTTAGTTGTCTTCTCGCTGGTTGGCTGGGAGTGTAAATGCATTGTACCGAATGTCTGAATGAAACCTGTTTCTTTCCTCAAGGAAAGCAAACAATGCCAGATAAATCACTCACAAATGTGTTTGAGATCAATGGAAAAGCATGCAACTGATGTTTGAGTTGCAATTATTAATGCAGGGTGTTTGTGGTTTCATGCACTAACTGGGGTCTGTGTTGTATGGGCGTAACAGAAGGACAAATGCAACACAAATCCCACTTTATTTATAATTTGAACATTTAATACAAAACTACTAAGCTATTTGCCAGATAGTTTGATAAAAAAGGTCTAAATCCATAATGAAAGCGACCAGGCAGTGCACAGTTGCATCATGTATGCAATTCAAAAACATCCAAGTAAATCAGAATCAGTGTTTACTATTCCAGACAATATTTGATTTATTAGAAGGTAATTTGCTCTATTTTTCTCCAGAGGTTGTGAAACTGGTCCCGTCAGGCTAGTATCTCTTTCTTTTTGTAGGCATTTCACATTCACACACTGATTTTGTCTTCATCTTGAGCAGGTGTTGTTCTGCTCTCCGGCTTTTCTCGCTGACACACTCTCAGCGCTTTCTCGTCTGCTTTGATGTGTCATTGTGAAGCTAGTGTTGCACCTGAGCCATGTGGAAATTGATCCGCTTAATGCAAGAGTTCTCCGTTTCTTACAAATATCTGAAATCCACCGCTCTGTGGTGACAGATTAACTTTAATACAAGATGCAGTATTTCTGCATGCTGGGAAGAAGCTTACATGTGCGCAAGCAAACTGCTGCCGGAATATCAATGATGTTTATTTCACGCTCACTAGATTTCCAATGCAGAATGTGAAATAAATATGCAAACCAGGGTATTAAAGTTTCTTTATTGATTCGACTCAATGATGCTGTCAATCATTGCTACTGATCTATATTTGCAGCCTTTGTTTAGTTATGAGCTTCAGATCTCAGTTCTGTCCTTCAACACAAGGACATGTTGATTCTCACAGTGACAAACAGCGCCGTTTTCATGGATCTGTGGTTATATATGACGTGACCAGAGAGCCGCCTGTAAGATATATGACATGTGGACTCCAGCCAAACTCCAGCATCTCTCTGTCCTCATTACAGCTCTCAGCCTCATCCACTCATCTAGCTCTCATTTATCACTCGGCTCTCTGGGATACTTGATTCTGATTGGTCAATGGCAGGGTTCTGAGGTCAAATTATTACATATTTACGTACGTACATACGTATTTTCCTACATAGCTGCTTATTTCATGTCTCTTGTGTCACTCCACACTCTTTCATCTCACATTATAAAAAATGTTCCAAACTCCATTTATGAATGAATTCATAATTCATTCAATTAATTCTTAAGTCATCGTGTAATAAGCATCATGACCCAAAAGTAAACTAAATGAAAAGGAAGTTTTCTATGTGTTCACATTATACCTGAACTTCAGAATGGACTCAAATCACTCTTTTTTTCTATATCCATGCAGCAAATGCAGATTATACTGGAATTTTGCACATCTGTGCAGCATTTGAGAATAATATTTATTGAATTAATTTTCACACAAATATGATTTCTAGCTGTGGCTCAAATTCAGTACAAAATTTGAACTTAAAGGGGTCCTGACATAGATTTTCTATTGTATTTTAATGTGTTCCTTGATTTCACTTATGATGTTAATATTTGTTTGTACAAAAAAAAATATTTTTTATTTTAGTTATTTTTTAGTTTAAAAAACTATTTTCAATCTTCATTCTGAGCCTCTGTCTGAAAAGATCTGTTTTTAAGGCGTAGTTTTTTTAAGGCTTGTCGGTAAACAGCCCCTGTTATGATTGGCTTGCGTCATTGCATAGTATACTATTGCACGTAAGTGTTTACATTATCCATATAATACCATAATTTACAGACAAAGACTTATGGAATCATTTACTCATGGTTTATGATGTCAGATTCAATACAGTCGCTGCTTTATCTTTCTTTGAATTCTCCATTGCTCTGTGCCTCGTTTATAAAACAATCACTGGACGCCAGTGGGCGGGGCTTGTGGTGCGATGATGTGGAACTATGTATTGATGTCTCTCTCTAGACTAGGAAGCCCAAAATGTTTTTTGCCCGTGTGATGTCACAGATCCGGCAATAACAAGCTCTTTTTGGAGCTTCATTAAATGCTTTGTTTATAATGAGGAGGGCGTTTAAGCTGTGAAACTTGCAGGATGTTTTAATGGTACAAAGACCTTTTATATGGCAATTTCAAAAGATCAAAGCAAATTTGATTCCTCATGTCATGACCCATTAAATTAAATAAGCTTTCATTTTAAGGTTTCTTGATCCATTTTTCTGTCTAATCAAGTTCTTTCTCTACTATTTTATCAACGAAAGTGGCAAGAAAGCAGAAATGTTTCACAATGTCTTGTCTTTGGTTTGGCTTTCGTTTGGTTTAAACAAGAAGAACAAATGACTTGTTTTGCTATGAGTTGCTATATCCTTTATGTTTGTAGTTGAATCTTTTAAATCTTTTCTCATGTTTTTCTACCAGGAAACTCTGATAAGAACAAGCCGGAGATGAACAAAATGGACAATGTCCAGAAGTTTGACGACTTTGGTGTCTTCAGCAAGACAGATAAAGATCAGAAGATGGAAACTGTGGAGGAGAAAGACAAAACTGGCCACACAGACAAACACACAACCAAAGAAGAAAACACAGAAACTCAAGTGGACAAAAACAAAGACGTGGAAAAGTCCGAGAAAACGGGCAAAGATGAAAAGGTTTCCAATGTTGAAACGCCAGTGAAAGTTGAGAGCATTGACAAGTTGGAAAAAACGACTAAAGATGAGACTGAGAAGACTACCGACAAAAAAGAGACGGCAGAAAAGATTGATTCTTCTCCAAAGATTGAGAAAGAGAAGGTGGATCCGGTGGAAAAGACTGAGATCAAGACGGAGGTAGTGAAAACCGACGAGAACAAATCAGACCAGAAAGTAGAGAAGGAGAAAGAAGAACATGTGAAGGAGAAAGAAGAACATGTGAAGGAGAAAGAAGAACATGTGAAGGAGAAAGAAGAACATGTGAAGGAGAAAGAAGAACAGAAGACAGAAAAGGACAAAGTAGAAAAGATTGAGCCAGCTGACAAGAAACCTGCCAAAGCTGAGAAGGACGAGAAAGCCAAAAAAGCATCTGCTAAACCCTCAGCGGTCTCCAAGCCTGCGGTTACCAATGGACGAGACCTGACCAGTCCCGAGAAGAAGACCAAGGTTTGTGGAAACTCTCTGTTTCACTTCATCCTCCACTGCCATTCCTGCTGTTGCTTCTGCTAATGAGCTTGATTATGTTCTTAAAGCTTATTTATGCCAAATTCAAACCAAAATTAATGCATCTCTCATGTAGGGTTGGAGATCATTATCTCATCCCTACATGACCAAGTTAAAGGAGTAGTTCACTAAACAATTAAAATTTCCTGATTATTTACTCTCCCCCACGTCATCCAAGATGTTCATGTCTTTCTTTCTTCAGTCGAAAAGAAATTAGTTAGAAAGTAAACACTCCAGGATTTCCTCCATATAGTGACTTCTTCAATGGAGTCCAACGGGTCGAAGGTCCAGATGTGAGTTTCAGTGCAGCTTCAAAGTCTCGACACGATCCAGCCGAGGAATAAGAGTCTGATCTAGACAAACCAGCCGACAATTTATAAACAAAAGAAACATTTATACACTTTATAACCACAAATGAACAATTTTGAAGTTGCAGGAGAAACTGAGATGGAGTTTTCCGCCCTACTCTACATTTCTCACGGAAAACCCCTGATCTTTCAACGTGATTACGTAAGGCTAGTGCAAGACGAGCATTTGTGGCTAAAATGTATATAAATGTGTATTTTGTTATAAAATGTCAGCTGGTTTGTCTAGATCAGACTCTTATTCCTCGGCTGGGTCGTGTCGAGACTTCGAAGCTGCACTGAAACTCACATCTGGACCTTCGACCCGTTGGACTCCAATGAAGAAGTCACTATATGGAGAAAATCCTGGAGTGTTTTCCTCAAAAACCTTCATTTCTTTTCCACTGAGAAAAGAAACACAAACATCTTGGATGACTAGTAAATTATCAGATTTTTTTAAAATTCTCAAGTGAACTCAATGTTCCCTGTAAATATCATGATGTAAAGTGATCAGCCTGCACTGCCTTTATCATTATCGCTGCCGTTATCATTTATCCTTATTCTTTTTTTTTTTGTTCATCATTTGCCATCCATCCGTTGGGTTTGCTGTCCATCAATGCAGCCTGTCGCTGGGTCAATCAAACCCATTTCTACCAAGCCCAGGCCGAGCTCGACCTCCACCGCCCCCAAACGCCCGACCCCGACCTTGACCTCCAGCGCACCCGCTCCCCTCAGCAAAAGAGCGCCGGTGCCCAAAGCCCCCGCACCGGCCCCGGCCCCCAAACGACCAGCTACGGCATCCACACGACCCTCCACCGCGACCAGCACCGCAGCCAGAGAGATCAAGCCCAAGGTGAGTCTCCAATCATGTGACCGAGGAGACGTCCGAACGCACTTCCGAGGTCAAAACGGATCCGTCCGGCTCTCGTCTCGGCATGGAGGCTGTGTTTGTGTGGGCTCTCCATGCTTGACCACATCAACATGTTTTTTTTATTTGATCAAAAATGCAGTGAATTTTTGAGCAGAATTTAGAATATCTGTTTTCTATGTGAATATATAGTAAAGTGTAATTTATTCCTGTGATCAAAGCTGAATTTTCAGTATCATTACTCCAGTCTTCAGTGTCACATGATCCTTCAGAAATCACTATAATATGATGATCTGATGCTCAAGAAACATTTATGATTATTATCAGTGTTGAAAGCTTTTGGTAGAAACAGTGATACATATTTTTTAGGATTCTTTGATGAATAGAAAGTTCAAAAGAACAGAATATTTTGTATCACTATAAATGTCTTCACTGTCACTTTTGATCAATTAAATGCAAATATATAAATATATATATTTTTAAATCTTACTGACCCCAAACTTTTGAACTGTTGTGTATGTCTACAAAGAAGCTTAAATGTAATGGAGCTTCTAAAGTTATAAAGATAGCTGCTTGTGACAGTCTTTCTAGAAATTCCTCAGTTATATCTATGAAATAATTTTGATCCAGTATCCATGAACCTTAAAAACCTAAATATAGTGCATTATGTGTGTAGATTATATTTTTGAGTGTGACACTCTCGGCCGTTGTTCTTGATAAATCTCTTTAAATAAGAATATTCAGTTCAAGTCTTCCCTCTAGTGGCCGTTTGTTAACAACACTACTTCCTCCTAAAATCAGCATTTGACTAGTGAAAATAAAGGAATATTAATATGTACAATCTGGGCACTAGAGTAACAGTCAGCAAATGCAAAATCATTAGTTGTTGCCATAATAATGTCTAAATCCCCCTGTAGTCAATAATTTTTTCCCCCTTAACTCATATTTGATCACCAAAATTACATGTTTAAATGTTTTTAAATCCTCCACTCACTCACTCACTCAGAGATCCACTGGTTGACGATCACACGTTGATCTGATTGGTCAAGGTAGTTTGTGACGTCAGAAACACCAGCGATTTCAGTGTTTTTGAGACTGTCTTTGGTTCACTGCAGTTTTAAGCAGAAAATACTCAGCAATGCTGTCGACTTATGAATTTACACATGATTCGACTTAAAACAAATTAATATTATTAACACCACATAGACATATAAACAACATGCGAAGCTGGATTTCCACCACAGGAGGACTTGAGAAATATGACTGAATCCACAATAAGAAAAGAGTTTTCTTTTTTTTCTTTTTTTTTGCTGTTCTAAGTTGGTATTACTAGATTCTGGCAGGCTATTTTTTGAGCAAAAATAGCTAAATATATTAGGATGAAACTTCTCTGGGTTCTTTACTACTGTACATCCACTGTGAGAAAGTATTACAGTGAAACTTGTATCTGAAATGGACCTTTCCCATCATAACATGTTATTTTCCTCCAACAGACGGCCATAGAGAAGCGCCCACTTGTGCCAAAAGCCCCTGCCGCTCCGGCTCGACCCGCGACAGACAAACCTGCGCCCGCGACACGCACCGCGACCACGACGCGCACCGTAGCCAGCGCTCCTGCAGCTCGACGCCCGGGTTAGTCCAACCAGTCGCATGTCACACGGGTATATCTGTGGCAATAGCCAAAAATACATTGTATGGGTCAAAATCATCGCTTTTTTTTTTTTTTTGCCAAAAATCATTAGGAAATCAAGTAAAGATCAAGTTCCATGAGGATATTTTGTACATTTCCTACTGTAAATATATCAAAATATATATTTTTGTGAGTGAATGGTGCAAAATCGTGAACATAAATGATTTTCTCAATGTTTCGATTTCTTTGCACCCTCAGATTCCAGATTAACAATAGTTGTATCTCGACCAAATATTGTCATATCCTAACAAACCATACATCAATGGAAAGCTTATTTATTCATATGATGTATAAATCTCAATAAAAAAATTCCCTTGTAACTGGTTTTGTAGTCCAGGGTCACATTTGATATATTTAAAGACAAGGTATTGCATTTTGTGCTAATTTAAGAAATGCTAGTGAATATTCACATGATGCATTTCTATTTTTGTTATTAGCCGCAAAGACTGAGAGCAAACCAGGAGAGGAAAAGAAACCAAGCACGCTGAAAACTACAGGTACGGCAAACGCATAACCACCCATAACTCATTTCTGATTTTTATCAGTGTTTAAAAACGTTTTTGCTGCCTAATATTTATGTGGAAACTGTGATAAACTACCATTCAAAGGTTTGGGGAGAAAATAATAATACTTTTATTCATCAAGGATACATTAAATTGATCAAAAGTGACAGTAAATGCATTTACGATGCTAAAAAAGATTCTATTTGAAATAAATACTTTTCTTTTGAATGTTCTAGTTGTTAAAGAATCCTGAAAATAAAATGTATAACCGTTTTCACAAAAACAAAACTTTTTTTCAACATTGATAATAATCATAAATGTTTCTTGAGCATCAGATCATCATATTATAGTGATTTCTGAAGGATCATGTGACACTGAAGACTGGAGTAATGATGATAAATTCAGCTTTGATCACAGGAATAAATTACACTTTACTATATATTCACATAGAAAACAGCTGATTTACATTGGAATAATATTTCACATTTTTGCTGTATTTTTGATCAGATAAATGCAGCTGTGAGCAGAGGAAACTTTGATAGCAAGCTTTTGACTAGTAGTGCATGTTTATGTGCGGGACAAATAAGAATATTCAAGATAGTTGCTTCAAGCATTAGTGTAACTAGTAACAGGTAAAAGATGCAGAGATGCTACGCTGAAAACACACATTTAAATCCATGAAAAATCTCTTTAAAATGCACGAGTGAATTGGGTGAATAGTGAGTGAATAATCCCGCACACACACACACACACCACATGCTTCTCTCCCTGTTTCCAGAGATTTGAGCCAAGCGCAGCGCTGCAGAGATTATTTTAATCTGACGCTTAAAACAGGGTTTAATGCTTCAAAACTGAACATTCAGATATTGCTCGGAAACGGGATCTAGTCCTCACTTACGTACACACTTTATAAAGGCTTTGACAGGCTTTCTCTTAACTTTATTATAAAACATTTCTGTGTTTCTTCTCTTAACATTTCTTCTCTTAACTTTCTGTGAACTTTTTTTATAAAACAAGTGTTTAAAAGTTTGTGTTTTTATCATAGACTGTAAAAAAAATATGTTCTTAGTGTCCGTGATGTCACTCGTATTGTTTCTGAAAAACGTTTTTGAAGCCCAAAGTGGGCCGTCGCCATCTTGGCAACTTCATCTTGGATGAACGAAAATGTGCAGAGGCGCATTAGCTGAGGGGACGTGACGCTAACAGACAGCAGACAAACGGCTAGCAGTGACATCAGCGGCAATCCACCTGTCAAGTTGCCACGCCCTTAATTATGAAGAACTTTAAGGCTTAATATACTTTTAACGGATGAGTTATAAACAAAAATCACCCTCTCACAGTCGTCATGAAGGGCAACATTAGCTTTATAGACCAAAACAATAGGTTACTGTCGTAACCCCGGTTCTCTGAAACATCGAGTGGAGAGATCCACCTATGGGAAGGGCATCCGTACCTGACCTCTGCAGAAGCATCCAATTGCACCAAGTCTGGCTAACAGACAGAAGCGCGCAGCCAATGCCAGGTAGGGCCACACCCCCTTACCTACGGGCATATAACAGCTGGGCGCGCTGCTATTCCTCAGTAAGTATATTCGCTTCTCGTGCGGCAAGCAGGGCAAAGCTGGTGGATCTCTCCACTCGATGTTTCAGAGAACCGGGGTTACGACAGTAACCTATTGTTCTCTTTCATCATCTCGTTTCGAGATCCACCTATGGGAGAGACATGGACAGCTCCCCGATTGCCCAATACACTCACAGTGAGGTTCTGAAGGCCAGAGAAGGACTGTCACCTCAGAGAGGCGGTGCCTGACACGTCCCACACACATGACCCTGCATGTTTTCCGTCATGCTAACTGCTGTGGACAAGCAGGGCATGAAACATGCATGAGACACATACATGATAATGGCCCCCGCACCACCAATGCACATAGCTAAACCCAAGAAGGAATGCGAATGCTTGGTGACAGGAATGAACATGGCCAGCCGGCCCATTCACTCCTCGTTGGTTAACCAAACGGGGCTGTGGGAAAGGGCTAAGAGGACCCTACCCCTAGGACCGAGTGTGCCACCGAAGTTCTGGTGACATCCAACCGGTTGCAACGCTTAAAGGTATGAGGAGAGGCCCAGCTGGCCACGGAGCAGATGTCCTGCAGTGGCACTCCCCTGAACAAAGCCCAAGAGGCGGCTAAGCCCCTTATGGAATGAGCTCTGATGCCCCTTGGGGGCTGCACTCCCTTTGCTTCATAAGCCATAGTATAGCGTCCACAAGCCAATGTGAGAGGCATTGCTTTGAAATGGGACTCCCCTTATGCAGGGGAGCCCTTGAAACAAAGAGCTGGTCGCTCTTGTGGAAAGCACTGGTCCTGGTCATATATGCTTGCAGAGCACGGACGGGACACAGAGCATTCATCCCCTGATCCTCCGGGGAGGCAAAGGGTGGAGGGTGAAAAGCGGATAGCTCCAAAACCTCCTAAGTGAACGCAGGAAACCATTTCGGCATGAAGGCCGGGTTAGGCTTAAGGGGAAAACCTTATCTCCACTAGGGGGAATTTGGCGCACGACGGGTGAGCCGAGAGTGCATGTAGCTCACTGACCCGTTTAGCAGATGCCAAGGCCGAGAGCAAAACTGTCTTGAGGGACAGAAGCTTAAGGGAAATACTCCTCAAGAGGCTCAAAAGGATACAGAGACCTCGCTTCCAGCACCATGGGGAGGTCCCACTTTGGAACAGATCTCCTGATGACCAGCAAAGAGCGGTGTGCACCCTTCATAAAACTGCGGGTTAGAGGGTGCTGCCTGACGGTGGAGCCCTCAAAACCCACATGACAGGCTGAAAATGCAGCCAGGTAGACCTTAATAGTGGAAAAGGACCTGCCTCTTTCCATGAGGTCTTGCAGGAGACACAAAATATCAGGCACCGAGCACTGATAAGATGTGAGACCACGCCCATCATACCACCCTTCGAACACTTGCCACTTACAGCCATATAGGGATCACATGGAAACGGCCCTGGCATTCTGAGTAGTGGCGATTACACACGGCGGGAAGCCCCAGTGCATTTAGGTTCGTCCTCTCACGGGCCAGGCCCAGAGAGCCACCCTGTCCGGGTGGGGGTGGTAAATCTCCCCGTTGGCTTGGGACAGTATGTCCGTGCGAACGGGAAGGCGCCATGGCTCGGTGTATAACAGAGGGATTATCTCTGCCAGCCACGGGGCTTCGGGCCACCTGGGTGCTATCAGAATGAGAGACAGGTCGTGCTCTCACCCTGGCCAGCGTGAAAACTATCAGGCACAGGGGAGGAAAGGCGTACAGCAGCACTTTGGGTCATGGGTGGGCCAGTGCGTCTGCCCCGAGGGGCGCGTCCTCGTCCTTTGGCGAGAAGAACATAGGACAATGGTGATTTTCGCGGGAGGCGAAAAGATCTACAGCTGCCTGTCCGAATCTCATCCATAACCTCTCCACTATCTGCGGGTGAAGACGCCAATCCCGTAGATTGGGTTTCCCCTCGATAGCAGATCCGCGCCTCTGTTCAGAATGCCCGAGACATGAGTCACGCGTAATGACAGAAAAACCTGTCTGCTCCACACCAAAAGCCTGTGAGCTAGAGCGTGGAGTTTCGACGAGCGCATGCCGCCCTGACAGGCAAGGCAGAAAATTATTCAGAGCTTTCCAATTGGTAAAAACTCTAAATAGTTAATGTGTGTTGAACGTAGTCTGCTCAGCCACAGACCGTTCACCGTTCTGCCTTCCTGGGTGGTTCCCCAGCCTGTTAAGGACGCATCTGTCGTCACAACTTTCCGCATCGTAACCGTCCCGAGGGGGGTTCCCCGTGCGTAAAAGTTCTCGCTCTCCCAATGGCGCAGGGCCGCCGAGCAGGCGCGCGTCACCGTTACCGAGCGGCAGAGATCGCGAATCGGCTGAAATGTAGTGACAAAACCCATTTCGTGAACGCTCTCATTCTCAGGAGACCAACGGCACAACTTGGATAGATGAAGCCATGAGACCCTGCAGCCTGAGGCATGTGCGATATTGTACTCTCGCCCCTTCTCTGAACTGCGACAGACAGTTCATCAGAGAGCGAACGCGCTCTTGAGAGAGACGCGCTCGCATGGAGACTGAGTTCAATTCCAAGCCCAGGAAAATGACATTCTGACTGGGAGTCAGATTGTTTTTGCTCGCATTCACCTAGAACCCGAGGGATGTGATGTGCGTGAGCACCCGGCCGGTGTCCAGCGACACCTTCTCCTTCGATTTGGCTGTGATGAGCCAATCGTCTTTGTAAGTCAGAATTCTCAGCCCTGATAGTCTCAGGGGCGCCACGCCCACCTCCGCACACAGACAGAACGTTCGGGGGCCCGAACGGAAGAACTGTGAATTCGTAACAAATGCCTTGGTAGGCGAAACGAAGATATTTCCTGTGTGGAGGGTAGATGCTTATGTGAAAGAAAGCATCTTTCAGATCGACTGATGTGAACCAGTCGTTCTGCTTATGGCACAGGCGAGAGAGTCTTGTGTCACATTCTGAAATTGTATTTCCTCAAATGTTTGTTCAACACTCGAAGGTCCAATATAGGGCGTGGGGGCGCCATGCCTTTTGGAACATGAAAATACCAGGAATAAAACTCATGGTTTATCAGATTGGGTGGCACCATCTGAATCGCTCCCTTGTTAGGAGGGAGGAAATTTCCTCTTCCAGAATGTGTGAGGCGTTTTCTTCTGTGTGAGAAGAGAGAACGCCGTTGAAATGCGGAGGTTTTATTGCAAACTGCAGCTTGTAACCCTGGGTTACGGTACGCAAAAACCCACTCGGGCACTGAAAACGGCTTGCCAAGCCGCTTTGTGACCAGCGAGCGCCCCCGCTCGGGTCGGAGCGGGGCTGTATGGGCCCAGCTGGTTCATTTGTGATGCAAGGCGCCATCTAGTGGGCACACTAGAGGCGACATGCAGGGGTTCGGAGGGATTTTCTCTCTCTGCAGTGAGAAGATTTCTCTGCGGAGAGAGGTTTTCTTTCCAAAACTAATTCATTAGATTCGTAACTTTGTGTGTTTTGTGTTGGGCAAACACTGGGGCCGAAGCCTTTATTGACCGAGTGAGGGGAACATAGTGTGGTGTCCACTGTGCTGAACTTTCCCTCACAAGGTGCCCCCTGAAAGTGGGGGAAAAACACATACCTGAACACATGAACTGGGCAGTCTAAGCGCAGGCAGAAAAATAATATCCTCGGAGAGAGAAACTCTCTCTGTAACGGATTTATTTAATTCGTTTGTTTAAAAGTGTTATTTAGTTATGTGTGTTTTGTGTTGGGGAACACAGGGGCCTTCCACACACAACGTACACTAAAAACACATGGGCTGGGCAGCCGCAACTGAGCTGTGTGAGCCCAGCTGGTTGATTTTTGATGCAATGGCGCCCTCTTGTGGATGGACTAAGGGCTACATCAAGGATCAGAGAGATTGCTCTCTGCAATGGCGCCCTCTTGTGGATGGACTAAGGGCTACATGCAAGGGATCAGAGAGATTTGCTCTCTATGTTGGCAGATATATAAATCTGCACGAATTCATTTGATTCGTTTATAAAATGTGTTGTTTAGTAATGTGTGTTTTTGTGTTGGGAAACACTGGGGCCGAAGCCTTTAATAACTGGGTGAGGGGAACCAAGTGCGTGCGGTGTGGTAACACTGCTATGTACTTTTCCTCACGACAACCCCCCTGTAGGGTGGGGGTGGGGGGGACACACACATAACGTCCACTAAACACACGGGCTGGGCAGCCACGAGACGGGATTAACCGACCGTCGGTGGGAGACCCTGTGTAGCGTTACTCCCAATGGTCGAACAACAGGCAGGCCGCTTGCGTTCGGGGCCGCCTTCCTAGGAAGGCATAAATTGAAGGCCTCAACACGTAATCGTAACACATTAGTGCACTGAGCACACTGTCAGCTCGCGCCGACTGAATCAACGCTGTGTTTATCGCGTGCGAGGCGCGCGCTGATCACAGCGGGCAGCCTGGTAGCGCTTAGCTTCTCTGTGACGGGTTGTAACGTTACAGAGAAAAACGAGCAGGGGCGAATCCCGTGGGATTCTGCGTGTCTGTGACAGAATGTGGGCGCGGGACTGCGGGCACATTTACTGCACTGAGAACACTGTCAGCTCGCGCCGACTGAATCAACGCTGTGTTTACAGCGTCTGACCACACAATGTTGAGGCGAACGGCCGCTCGCTCACAAACTTCCATGGAGGATGGACTGAGCGTGAGCGCTAGCCTAGGGAACGCTAAACGGACCGCGTCATCCCCGTCGCCGGAACCGACCGGTTCGTCAACGAGAGTGGGGTTTTCCCGCGAAGATGTCCTCTTCAGGGAATGCGGATTGGGCTGATGTCAGCTCAAATATTAAGAGAGGTGGCGCTCCGGGAGTCCCCCGGTAGCGCGTCATCATCACCGTGTCTCCCCTCCGAGTCAGAAAGGCCGAGCACGGCGCGGTGGGTCGTGCAACTAAGGCCGGCTATGTAAAAGCTACATGGGCAGCAATTACAATGACCGCAATTCTCCGGGTTCTCCACAGCTTTGAGCGTGTTAAGCCCAAGCAGACCGCGCAGGACGAGAGGGTCCTTAGCGGGATGAGAGCACCACACGCGGCCGGGCAGGCTCGTCGTGATAGGCTGTTCCCCGGGGGAGCGGCTGTTTAGACGGTCACATAGCCATGGGTGGGCCAGCGGTGAATAGCTCGGAAAAATCCGTGGCGGGCAGCCATGTAAGGAGGAGCAGGTGAAGGACAGCGGGAGCTCGGGCGGCTCCGGATGCAAAAAACACAGCTGATAGGCTGAAGAAACGACTGTCACTCACGTCTGGCGGAGGCTGATCTGGCGATATGTCCTCCTGAAGACTCGAAAGTGAGAGCAGCGTAACGTTAATCCAAACGAACTGTGTCAATGCAGAGATCGCGAGAAGCGAATGACAACTGAGGAATAGCAGCGCGCCCAGCTGTTATATGCCCGTAGGTAAGGGGGTGTGGCCCTACCTGGCATTGGCTGCGCGCTTCTGTCTGTTAGCCAGACTTGGTGCAATTGGATGCTTCTGCAGAGGTCAGGTACGGATGCCCTTCCCATAGGTGGATCTCGAAACGAGATGATGAAAGAGAACCACTTTTAGCACCAGACTGTAAACATGTTTTTTTTCTGCTGTAAAGTTGGGCATTTTAACATGCGGGTCTATGGGAGTGAGTCTCTAGTGGCCAGTGGAGGAACTGCAGTTTAAGTCTCTTCAGTGTTGATTCAAGAGAGAGACTGGAAGGTCGCAAATGTTGTGTAGTGTATTCCAGCCTTCATCTGACCTCACATCTTTAGTTTCAGATGCTGCCCGCTCTAAATCCGCACCGCTCAAAGTCTCCAGCACTACAAGCAGCGCCACCAGTCGTCCTCGACCCACCAAAACCCCCGTTCCCAGCAGCTCCACCACAGCCGAGAAGAAGCCGCTGGTTCCCCGCGCCGCTCGACCCAGCGCCACAACCACCAGCCCACGACTCGACCCAGTGCCGCCCCCCGACCCAGCTCCAGCTCCAGCTCCATACCAGCACCCGACATCAGAAACATCCGCTCCAAGATCGGATCCACAGACAACATCAAATACCAGCCAGGAGGAGGGAAGGTAACACACACGGCCCTTCATAGAGGACCAGTTTGAGACCAGTTTATAGTCTGATTCGTATTCAGTCCAGTAGCCGTACAGTAGGGGTGTAACGATACCCTCATGTGACGATTCGATACATATTACAATACGATATTATTGAGATACTCCAAGACGTATGATAAAAGGTTAACAGAAAATTGTAAATTTGATGCTAAATGAATAGACTTAGCCTTTTTCTTTATTGCAATAATAATAACATTAGGGGAATACAGAGTCTTTCAAAACATTTAAATCTATAAATAATTAAGATTACAATTCTGTATCTTGTATCAATAATCTATCATAGGTCTAATACATCAAGTATCCTTTTTAAAGATGTTCAGCTTTCCGATCGTTCGGAGAGTCATAAAAAAACCTTTAAGTCGGTGTAAAATAGTCTAACATTTGGTACAGTTAACATACATTTGCTTTATGTATATGATATTTCAAAAAATAAATGTAGAATTTTAGTTATATTATCCATTTCAAATAAACCGGTATCACAATCCATAATCAAGACCGTTATATCAGTTATAGTTCAAAACTTGTAAAACATCTAAGAAAAACAACAACATAGAAACTTTGGACCAAAATAATTTGGTGTATTCTTGGACTTGTTGCTGAAACCCAAAGCACAGGACAATAGAGACTCCAGAATAAACATATTCATGATTCTGAAAATACTGAATTATTGTAGATGAATATGCTTGATCTCTGTCACTGACTAGATATATTTAATAACGTAGAACACTTTTACTGGTAACATCAGATATTCGGCATTATCAGGAGCCATAAATATTCCCCATTGCATTATTCAACATTATATATAGTAGTTTGATGTAGTATTGACATTAAAACTCTGAAAACCTTTATAATTTTAATATTTTAATTTTTCAACATTTAATTTTTTATTTTGGGAGAACTATACGCAATACACAGTCACTATCTACGATACCTTTTGTTGCATTTTGTTTTGTGATATATTGTGAGACAATATATTGTTACACCCCTACTGTACAGTATTATTTATATTTTATTGTCCGACAGTAAAACTATCTTGAAATATATATATATAATATCTCTCAGAGTTCTGTACAATTACCAAGTTCATATACCATGGTATTTACATGATACTCCAATACAAGTAAGTACAACAACAATCAACATTGTACTGTGTCCAAAAAACTAGTATTATTATGAGTCTGGGACAAATTTGGTATTAATAAGGGCATTATTGTTATTAAGCACGAGTCAGTTTGACATGTCTGAGTGGTTTCTCTTCCCCGCTGTCGTCTTCAGATTGCTGATCTTTACAGCGTTATTTACTGAATGACTGTAACCTGAAAAATTATGACTATTACAGGCAGCGTCCAGAGATAGACATCAGTCTATTTTACAATTAACATTAATATAATGATATTAAAATATAAATGTATGTTTTAGTATATTTTATATAAATGTTAAAATACCTAGAATATCTAGAATATTTTTATATATAATGTATTAAATTATTATATTATGTGTATATATTATGCTGATATTTATTTTAAAGTTATTTTCATATTATTTATTTAATTAGTTTTTCCTTGTTTCATTAAGAGATGTACTTTTTTATTGCTTTGAGGTATAACAAAGTAGATGCATAATTTGTAATGCGGTTGATTATTTGTAAGCTTTTGATTTGTGGATAGGGGGTGGGATTAAATAAGTTTTTTTTTCTTCTTCCCCCACCTTTTCGATTATGTAATGGACATTGACAAGAGTTAAAAGGTCTTTGGTTGTATCTATTGTTAATTAATTTGTTTTTATTGTCTTATTCTAATTATTTTGATTTGTCAATTGGATTTGATTTTCTTGTCAGATGTTTTGCATAAATTCGAAATAAACAAAAAAGAAATACTAACTAAATATATATATATATATTATATATATATATATATATATATATATATATATATATAATTGAATGCATTATATATAATAAATATTCTAGATATAGTATTTATATATATATATATATATATACATACATACATGTATATGTATATTATATTACGTGTATATATATATATATATGTATGTATGTATGTATGTATGTATGTATGTATTGTATACATACATACATACATACATATATACATGTAATATAAAACACATATTTAAATATTTAGATGTACTTAAATATTTACTAGATGCATCCTTCACTGTCCACATACCTAAATCAATTTATAAATATCCTAATATATTATATATATATATATATAAAATATAATAATACAATAAATACATTATCTAGAATATATTTTTTAGATATAATGTACTCAATTATTATATTATGTATGTGTATATAAAAAATTATATTATATTATTTATATTATGTATACACATAATATAATAATTATTTATTTATATTTTTATTTATATATATATATATACACACACACACACACACATAATATAATTATTTATTTATATATATACACACACACACATAATATAATTATTTATTTTTATATATACACGTAATATAAAACATATATTTAAATGTACTTAAATATTTACTAGATGCATCCTTCACTGTCCACATACCTAAATTAATTTATAAATATATTTTAAAGAAAGGGTTTTATAGTCTTTAAATATTCTGTAAATGCCCGAACGCTGCCTGTTAAGTCGCTTCCTCTGGTTTTGGACCACACGTTCTGTCCTGATCATCAGATTTGTGTGTAAACGGAGACGAGCACGTCTGACGTGATCACGTCTGAAATCAGCACGAGTCTGTATTCTCTGCTCATGTTTACTTCTATATGACTCCCTGTATATTTAGCTCCAGTCTTCATAATCATTATTGCTCACTCACGTCCTGATGTCATAGCTTCACTTTCTGGTATTGCATCTCTCCCATGTGTGTTGTTCATCCTGGTCCTGTTCCTGGCTGAGCTCTTTCTGTGACTGGCTAACACTCTGCTGTTCCTGATGTGCTTGAGAGCGTCTCCTGTCACCACAGATGCAGACGCACACAATCTAAGAGCTTCGTTTAGTACCAGAGTGTCATCGCGGGTGTAAAGCGAGTTGTGTTTGCAGCATGACCCAGAATCCGTGCATGTCTAGAGTTTGTCCATGTAAACGTGAGACTCACAGGAGAATGACACTAACCCGCCCCAGTTCTGCCTGATGTCTTTTCCTCCTGATCCTAAAGTGTTTTCCCAGTTTTTACATGCGATTACAGTAGGATTTAGGCCGTATATGAGTATGATAGAGCCGTTTCCACACATGTGAGTGACTGGAGGGGTGTATCTGCAGGTCACAGTGTCTCAGACAGGACGGACACACACACCTCGCTCTCCAAAGAGACCAGCCAGGGCAAAGTGAGTTCAACCCATCAGCCCTTCACACTCATGCCTCTGACTGTCACTCTCAGTCTCTTCCAGCTCTCATTCTCTGCTCAACAAGCCTACAGTGTGTGTGTGTGTGTGTGTGTGTGTGTGTGTGTGTGTGTGTGTGTGTGTGTGTGTGTGGTGTGTGTGTGTGTGTTGGTTGGTTGTGTGTGTGGTGTTGGTGTGTGTTGTGATTTGTGTATTTTTATTATATAATAAAATATAATATTTATTGTATATTCAATTAATTATATATATATTATGTATACATATATATATATATATATATATATATATATATATATAATTACGAATTAATATATTTAAATTGTATACATATTTTATTTTAATTGTTATATTTATTTTTTTATTTACAAAAAATATATAATTAATAATTATGAAATATATAAATTATATATAATTATTATTTCAATATTAAACTTTTGAAATATGGTAGTATATTTTATATAACTATTAAAATATTTTATTTGTAACTTTAAATATGTAATGGATTAATCGTTTATATTTTCAGTTTGTAATATTGAATTAATATAAAATCTGATCTTGTTATCAGCCATTAAAAACACACATTGTTCAACCACTCATCTTTCCTTCTGGAGATCTTTGGAATATTCACATTGGGTTTTTATCAAAATATTATATTTTATTAGTGTTTGTCTCTTGCACCTCATTAATAAATGCTATACATCACATCATACATCACAGCAGGGATACTCAAATTGCATGTTTCGGGGACGACTTAAGAAAACACTGAATAAAATAACAGATAATGATAATAATATGACTTATTCAGTTTTTTTCAATGGTTTAAATGTACAAGAACACTCATTGTAGTCAAGATTGTCTACAATAGATTATCAATGAGGCGATAAAACAAATGCTTCTATTGTAAGAGTTCGCAGCAGAGACACTGCTTCATTAATTATAATGAGAGTATTGTTATGCCATTCAAATTAATTCTCAACAAATGTTCAATTTTGGTGACGGTCCTCCACTGAGAAGCCTTGAGTATCCCTGCATCTCAATGTTCATGTGTACCTCAGTATTCATCAAATCCTCAGCCTTTCAGTTAATCAGGCTAAAGTCACTACCAGGGCTAAAGCTCACTTTAAACTACAGGGCTAAAGCTCACTTAACCAGGGCTAAAGCTCACTTAACCAGGGCTAAAGCTCACTTAACCAGGGCTAAAGCTCACTTAACCAGGGCTAAAGCTCACTTAACCAGGGCTAAAGCTCACTTAAAGGATAATTCCGGTATTTAGCACTTTTGAGTCTATGTTCTAGTGTGTTTTGGATGAACTAGAGTGGTGGACACAGAAATGTTGAAGATGGGTCCTGTCTCGACTTTTTGACTCTTTTAGAGTGGCTGTCTATCGGCATGCACAAACATGTGCTTAAAACAACCCTTAACGTTCGTTTTCAAAACTGTGACACTCACCGAGTGGTTAGTGGTGTTCGTTGATGATTAAAAACAAGTAGCGTAGCGAAATACAGTTTCTGTCGTGTTTTATTGCACAAGTTTTTGCAATGAGTCCTCCAACTGACATCATGCGATTTTACAAAATGCCAAATAAAACACGACAGAAACTGTATTTCGCTACGCTACTTGTTTTTAATCATCAACGAACACCACTAACCACTCGGTGAGTGTCACAGTTTTGAAAACGAACGTTGGTTGTTTTAAGCACATGTTTGTGCATGCCCATAGACAGCCACTCTGAAGCGCTCAGAGGCGATTCTAAAAGAGTAAAAAGTCGAGACAGGACCCATCGTCAACATTTCTGTGTCCACCACTCTAGCTCATCCAAAACACACTAGAAAATAGACTCAAAGTGCTAAATACCGGAATTATCCTTTAAAACCAGGACTAAAGCTCACTTAACCAGGGCTAAAGTTCACTTAACCAGGGCTAAAGCTCACTTAACCAGGGCTAAAGTTCACTTAACCAGGGCTAAAGCTCACTTAACCAGGGCTAAAGTTCACTTAACCAGGGCTAAAGCTCACTTAACCAGGGCTAAAGTTCACTTAACCAGGGCTAAAGCCCACAGCCGAGGGAAGACGAGCCGTTCACACTAACATTGTCAATGCGCAGTGCATTAAACGGGGTGCTAGCTGCTTTTAGATGCTCCTGCTTGTGTCCTCTGTTGTCTTTCCTCTCTAACCTGCTCCTCCCTGGTGTCCCGTCCCTCCTGGCCCGCCGTGCTGTGTTATAGGTTCAGATAGTCTCCAAAAAAGTGGACTACAGTCACGTGACTTCCCGCTTGGGCTCCAAGGACAATATCAAACATATTCCTGGTGGAGGGAACGTAAGTAACGTTACTGCATGCGGTGTAGTCGTTCAAACAAACACCATCATTCTGTCCATTGTGCCACATGAACGCTGACGCAAACAATGAGACGCTTTCTTCGCTTATGAACAAATAAGAGCGGGAGGAACGCTGCCAAATCCTTTTCCCAAATCCCAAACAACATTATAAGCAAATCATGGTGACAGCAGAGGTTTGGATTCCTGACGTTTGTTCATAATCTTCTTTAAATCTGCTGCGTTTGCTCTCTCTGAAATCTCTCTTTTATTCACTCAAGAGTTTAGAGATCATTGTTAGGTTTTCCTCGTCACCTGGTGTTTAAGCTCTCGCATGTCACTTTATTTCTGACTTGAGCAGCTTTCTCTGGCCGTATCAGATGATTATATTTGTTTACAGGTCCAGATTCTCACCAAGAAGGTTGACTTGAGTAAAGTGACCTCCAAGTGTGGATCCAAGAGCAACATCAAACATAAACCAGGTATGAAGAGAGTGAAACCGCATCAGTGTTTTCAGTTCCTCCTCAAGCTTGTCTTAAAGGGGTGGTTGATTATAATTTAACTTTTCTTACTTTAGTTAGTGTGTAATGTTGCTGTTTGAGCATAAAAAACATCTGCAAAGTTACGATTCTCAAAGTTCAAAACAAAGGAAGATATTTGATCTTAAAGAGATCGTTTTTTAAGGGCTACAACAAACCTGAGAATTTGCATAAACCCCACCCCCAGGAACGCAATTTATAGATTATCATGACAGAATATGCTAATCAATGACTGTGAGATAGTTAACTCCACATCAGCTGCATAAATTAATCAACTAACTATTCAGAAATGTCCTGTTGCTTCTACATGTCGTCACTTCTTCTTGAGTCTCTCCATCATTGTCTAACACTGGTTTAATCATAAAATGCTAAGTTTTTGAAATTTTCCGTGCATGTGTGTGTGAGGTAAAAGGACACGAGCTGTTTTAGCTCTGCCCCCTGTGCTGGGAGCAGCAGCTCATTTGCATTTAAAGGGACAGACACAAAAACTATGCCTTTATGCTAACCCACAAAAAAGTGACAATTTTAACATGCTATATAAACATATCTGTGGGGTGTTTTGAGCTAAAACTTCACATACGACTTATTTTACATGTTGTGAAAAGGGCATTATACCCCTGTTTTAAGCGATCGGTTTGTGTGTTTGATGATTGTCTGCAGGTGGAGGGGAAGTCAAGATCGAAAGCCATAAGGTGAACTTCAAGGATAAAGCTCAGCCTAAGGTGGGCTCGACGGATAACGTCAATCATGAGGCTGGGGGCGGGAACGTCAAGGTGAGATTTCATGAAGATCCGTATCACAGTTCAGCCTTGAAGTGAACATCCATCACACGTAAACCTGGTGTAGATCTTAATGAGAACCAAGTGATACTGCCGCTTTATTCTGTGTTAATTCAGACATTTTTAAATAAAAAAGTCAGTAACATTGTATTTTAAGATGTTACGTTACTAAACCAAACCCTAACCGTAACTCTATAGTAAGTACGTGTAGTTAATTAATGTTACTTGCGTCACCTTGAAATAAAGTGTAACCAAAACATGGTGGGCCCAATCTTGCACCCAGCGCACGATCTGAAACGCAAGTGTCAAAGCGCAAGTAACTTTGTGGGCGGATCCCGGCGCTGTTGCTATTTTCCCGGTGGGATAAATGCCTCTTGCGCCTGGCGCAAATCTAAAAGAGGTTGGTCTGAAGTAGCTTCATTATTCATAGGTGTGGTTTGGGCGTACCGTGAAATAAACCAATCAGAGCGTCATCCAACATACCCTTTAAGAGCAGGTGCGCATGTTGCATGGCGGATTGTTATTATTATGGCGCTCGCACCAGGCGCGCTTCAGAATCGGTTCACAGCCGAGGAGATCGATGTTCTCGTCAGGGCCGTAAAAGAAAGAGAAGTGACATTGGGGATGGGACAAACCCACCCAAATCAATAGAAAAAAATATGAGAAAGCTCAACTTAACTGGTAAGTTACAGAGTAAGGTTTTTAATGTACTTACATTATGGTAAAGGTGATTTCGCAGTCTTCAGATTTTTTTTTCCCTAGTTCTTGACGGACAAAATAATTTGTCAGATGTCCTTATATACATATGTGTCTTGCCACTATTGGGCAAACAGGTCTGATCCGTCATTACTACAATTTGCCTGAAAAATTACCAGTATACACTGGTAAATGTGTAAGCTAGATTTATGCCTATTTTTTCACATCTTCATGGACACCACAATGATTTCCCTCGTATGGTAATATATTTCCTTGTTATAATGTATGATTTGCAAAAATAAAAACTGCTGCATCTGTGTTGATGAGAGAATCAAAGTGTGTGCGCGTTGTGCACCCGCTACATTATGGCCAAGCATGCGCGCTTAAAATAGCATTATGAACAACGCGCAACGCGCCATTGACTTTAGACTAGGTTTTTTCTGGTCAGTGGCGGAATTGTTTTCTGGAAGTGCAAAATAGCACTAGGGAACGTTTGCGCCGAAACACGCCTCATTTTTGCGCCGACCCGCCCAGGGAGCGCAAGTTCATTTCCTAGTTTACCGACGTGCGTCTGTGGAGGGAAAAGCCCGCTTTGCGCGGGTGCAAAATAGGAATGATACTTGCGTCGGTGTACAAAGTCAATTGCGCCGGGTGCAAGATAGAGCCCGGTGTTTTTTAGTGTTAAAAGGAATAATTCACCCCAAAATTATTATTATTTTTAATTATCTTTCCTCTGTCTCACCCTCATGTTTTCCCAAAACCTTCATAATTTCGCTAAAACATAACAGATGATGTTCATAAAGTATGATGACAGTAGTCCATGACTCCAGCATCATATTAACTGTCGAGATTTACTATATAGTATATATTGTTTTACATAAGGGTAATATATAGTAGATACCAAATACTCAACAAAAAATTGCAAAAATGTTGACTATTATTGCATACTTTATTCTGACTTTATATACTTTATTAGAGAACTTTATTTGCAAGCATAAAGTACAGAACACTTACATAAATTAAAATATTTATTTATATAATATATAATATATATATATATATATATATATATATATAGCAAATCTCGACTGCTTGATTGTTTATATTGTCACAAATTGTAACAACTTTTTTCGTTCAGCTCTAATCTGAGAAATGCGACTAAAAGGCATAAAGATATGAAGATATTATAAACATTAGCATCATACTGTATTGTGAAAAGCACTATATAAATAAATGTGACTATTCAAAATCTACTGAAGTCATATGAGAGATTTATGAGGAACAGACTCTACAAGCACGAGAGATTTGAATAAAACTTCAAAATATCTCAGGGAATTGTTATTTTTGTGTTATTTTAAACTGTTCCTTTAAAATATTATTATATATCAGTGTTAAGTACAGAAACATTACGCGTGCATGGGAAGTTTTAAACATGCTGAAAGAACATGTCTTTGATCAATGTTATTTTTCATGTTTTTATTTGTTTTAAGTCCATGTGTTTTTACTGTGTTCATTCCAAACCCCAAAAAATCACTTATTTTATATATATATATAAATTATGCTTAGTTTCTCTGGTATGTCAGGCAGCAGAAAGACTGAATTGGAGATTTGAAAGCACGTTATTTAACATGGGAATGCTGGTTAGGGACAGCTAGAGTTTTCATTGGTTCTGGTTGGTTTCCAAACTCTTACTGGTGGCTTCAGGCGTCGGTGTGATTATGATGTCACCTGCCCCATTTCAGTCACATGACCACTCGCTGCGCCCATTGTTGTTTTACCATCATCTACATTTTGATCACACGATACTATTTTTAAACTTTACTATATACGTTTACTGAGAAAACAATGTGAATTTGAGTCTTTTGACTACATCTGTAATTAATATTAAACTACCTTTAATGATAAAATATAGTATAACCGGTACATTTTATTTTGGATTAAAACTTTTGTTATAATTCAGCACTGTAGTTTTCAGTCCTTTCTGACATGTTTATAATGATTGAAAATTTGTCTGTAATAAAAATACATGCATTTTAATGATTAACCATATCCATATCCATTTGCATGCGATTCTATTCATTGCCATTCAATTCATCCTTGTAATTATAAATCATTTCAAATCATTCATATACATTCATGAGGTTCTTTAGTCATGATTTTATTGATTACTCTGGTTTAATGTTTTGCTCTGTTCTCTGCATGGATATACAGAACCAGTCTAGTGTTTCATTTTAGAATAACCGTATAAGAAATGTAGTGACCAAAAACATTCAGGACAAATCATCCTGACTTTTGTAAAGCTACAGAACTAATGTCCCTCATTTAAGCAGATGACAGACAGAAGCATCAGTTCAGTCCAGTGCATCCAGACTGTTCCTGTATGTCATCTATATTGCACACACTCCTGTCTCTGCATCCGTCAGCATCTCTTCTATTGTGTTCAGGCTGAGGAGGGCAGCGGGGCTCCCTCTAGTGGTGTTTCGGCCCCTGCGCAGGAGAACGGGCTGAAGGAGGGCGGCCCCTGCAAGAGTGACGAGCTCCGGGACCCGACTCAGGGCCTAGACTCGCTCATCCCTGAAACAAGTGAGTGTGAGTGTGAGTGTGAGTGTGAGTGTGAGTGTGAGTGTGAGTGTGAGTGTGTGTCACCCAGCGCCCCGTCAGACTAGAGTTCCTGTAGAAACGCCAGACTCCATCTCCTCATTTACAACTGAATATTAGGTGTTTTTCCATCATCTCATACAAACTAATAGTTTTTTTTAGTTTATTTGTCTTTAGTTCTTCATTTTAAGTGCCAAGTAAATTGTGTTATTTTGTTATTTAGGGTGACCAACTGTCCTGTTTTCCCAGGACATGTCCTGTTTTCATATAACAATATAACAAATTTCTATCCATACAGAGGAGGCATAACCTACTTTAAATGTATTGAAATTAATAAGGTTTCTTTGAGTAAACTTCGAGTATCATTTGAGTAGGCCGATCTGTTTGCCGGGCCGAGTGTCCTGTTTTTTCAAGACAAAATATGGTCACCCTATTTCTGTACGAGAGGTCGACCAATTATGAATTCAAAACCAATAATGAAAGATGATTAATTGGCTAATAGTTTTTATAATCAAAAACATTGAATGAAACATTTATTTATTTATTAGGTTAAATCATAATATTGAAGAAGAAAAAACACTGAAAAATATTTAAGTAAAATCAAAACATTTCATTTATCCTTCCAAGCTTTAGATTTTACTATAAAACAATTAATGTACCATTTTTATTTTAAAAGTGAAATCAAAATATTGAAATAAAAACATTGATTGTAACCTTTGATTTTTTTTTTTCTTCAAATAAAATCAAAACATTTAATAAAATGCTTAAATGTATTAAGTAGCATTTGTATTTTTAAAGTAAAAAAAATGAATATATTGAATAAAAACATTGAATGTAACATTTTACTTCATTTCACATTTCACTTAAATACAAAATATTGAATAAAATTTTTAAAGTAAAATATAAATATTGAATAAATACAATTGAACAAAACATTGAATCATTTTTTTTGTTCAATATTTTGATTTTACTTTAAAAATGTTATTCAGTGTTTTATTCAATCTTGACTTTACTTAGAAATATTACATACAAACATTGAATTCAATATTTTAAGTTACTTAAATAAAATGTTACATTATATGTTTTTATTCAGTATTTTGAAGTGAATTCAGAAACATTGAATGTAACATTTTACATTAAAATCAAAATATTACATTAAACACTGAAGCAACTGAATGCAACATTCAATTTTTTTTGTAAGTAAAATCTGAATAAAACATTAAAAATAACATTATTTGTCCAAAACAAATTCAATATGTAGCTAATTAAATGACAAAGAAAAATGTGTGTAGTGTAGATTTGTGTAGATGTGTAGATTAATAACACATCATTCATTCATTGAATAACATTTTATTGAAGTAAAATCAGTAACATGTTACATTGAATGTTTTTATTCAATATTTTATAGTAAATTCAAAAAGATTGAATAAAACATTGACTAACATTTTACTTTAAGTCAAATCAAAATATTACATAAAAACATTTAATTTAATATTTTATTCAAGTCAAAAGATTGAATAAAAGCAGTTGTTTTACGCATTATTTGTCCAAAACAAATTGAATATGTAACTAATGAAATGAAATATTTTGCAGATTGATAGTGTTCTGTGTGTAGATTCATAAGTGTGTGTTAAAGTGATGTTTGAACAGGGCGTTTCTCTGATCCCCAAACCGTCTTGACCTCTTCTTATTTTTCAGGCATCTAACTCGACTTTTTACTATCACTCTTCCCTCTTCATCTCACCCCCCACGCTTCCTCTCCTCCCCTTGTTTGTGTGCTGTTCCTCCTCTGTCCTGTCTTTCTCCACACTCTGATGCAGATTGAGTCTGTCAAGCTAAGTTTCCGCGAGAACGCCCGCTCTCGCACGGACCACGCCGCTGACATCATCACCTGGCCCGTCTCGAGTGACAGTCCTGTTTTCCACAGCAGCGTTTCTCTCATCCCTCGCTCACACACACCACCACCACCCGGCCCTCATCTCCTCACCAGAACAACGGGGGAAGCCGACCTCCGGACGGGATCTCTCTTTTCATTGGTCCGCTGCTCCCTAAACCCCGCCTCCTACCATTGCTGAGACTCATATGATTGGTGTGCTGTTTGTTGACGTTCTTGACCGGCATTCCTGATTGGTACGGTCATCAGGATGCGCATAAAAATGAAGTGGGATTGTGAGTGAAATACTCACGCTTGCGGTAACGGTCTGAGATTACGGCTAACAGTCACGACACCTGCAACGTCACATGTTGTAGAGCATGAATCTAGTTTAGTTGCTTCTGTTTCTTTTTTTATCAGTGTTGCAGCTCTGCACTCGGTACTCATAATCATGATGTCACTGAGGTGATCACCACACACACACACACACATCATCTCTCGCTGCCTTCAAGTCCTCCGGGGAACATCGTACTTGTGATGACTGCAGTTCAAAGTGCGTTACATAATCAAATATCCATTATATCATCACATCTGATATGCTGGAAGATGGAGAAAATCATGTTTTTTTCACTTTCAGAAGCTTCTTTTAGTGGCAAAGCAACAAAATCAAGAGCAAAGAATGTGTGCAACTGATTCTAATGACGCCACAGAGCATGATGGGAAATGTAGTTTGGTTGCATGAAGCTTTAAGCTGCAGACGCACTAGAATTCTATGAACACAACATCATTTTTAAAAATATTTAGTGCATCCAAAATGTAAAAAATACGCAATCTTATGAACTTTACTTAATTTCTGCAGATTCAGAAACAGATTCCCCAAACTTGACGTTTGGAAAACTGCGAAATTCACACAAGTTTGCGTTTTCTGTCAGAATGAACGTCATTGTTGTGTGACCTCTCCTTAAAGCTTCATTAATTGCTAAATAAATATTGTCAGGCCAGCGATACACAAAAGGAATAGTTAAACACTATTCAAATGGCTAATAAAAGCTTCCGCTACAAAAGTTTGCTGACATTAGTTCCGAGATTGTGTGATTGCGTTCGTCTCCGTAAGCTCGATCATTCCCGCGTGATTTGAAGGCAGCATCATGTGACCCTCTCTCACCTCACCTTTGACCTCCAGTAGAGCTGAAACTATCTGAATCTCTCTAAAACTCTGTTTCGTGATGCTGTGTTTGAGTGAATACTGTAGCAATCAACTGTGTTGTTAAACGGTTTACTTTAACTCTTCCTTTTATTTGCGTGACCAGCGGATGTTTCCTTTTCCTTGTTATTGTAAAGCAATATAACGCTCTCCTAAAACGCCTATAAGACATTAAACTCGACGTAAACGCACAGTAAACGACGCTCAAACGCAGATCCAGACGGGTTCGTGAACGTGAAGAAGGTCTGAGGAGTGAAGAAAGAGAAACTTGTGAAAAAGAAGTGCACTTGTAAAAGTACATTTAAAAAAGTGATATTATTAATAAAATTAAAGGCCACTTAAGTGCTTAAAAAGTGAGTTTCTTGACACACAAGTTTGTAATAATGTCTAATTAAAAGTTTAAACTACATTTTAATAAGCGTTGCCGTTCTTAAAAGAAGTTTAATTATTTTGAAGTGTTGACTAACATACAGAAATACATGTAAAGTACTTGATTATAATTTTAACTGTAGTGTGTTATTCAATATATATATATATATATATATATATATATATATATATATATATATATAATGTCTTGTCAGCTGTACACTTTAAACTTATTTAAAAAACAATACCAAGTAATTACATATAAACATAAATCGTACTTGTGGCTCAAACTGCATTTAAAATCATTTATAATACATTTTTAATTCATTTCAGTTGACATTTAAGTGTCTGGATAAGTAATTGCATATAAACATATGGCTCAACTAACTTAATATGTCATTTTTAATGTTGACATTTAAGTGTCTGCGTATTCAGTTCTCACTCACTGTAAGTATATTCTAATTCCGTTAATAAGTGCTCTTTAAAAGTGTACTTCTTTTTCACAAAGGTCTTGAAGTGTGGAGACGAGCAGAGTGGATTATTAAAAGAGGGTTTCTGTCATGAACGGTGGATGTTTTGGCATCATGTATACAGTAGGTACAGTACAGTGTGTGTTGATGGAGTGTGTGCCTGGGACGATAGACTCTTCTAATTCCCTGCCTTTAACGGGTGCAAAGACAGAACGTCACAGCTCGAAACCTTTTACGTACTTTTAACAGTTGCTTTATGAGAAACCAGTGAAAGTGTCAGTGAGTCTGGTGGTGGTTTTAATATTATTGCGTATGTTTCTGCTGGTCTTTTTCTAAGAGTAAGAGCTTTGCATCATGCGAGTCCAAAGCTTGCTTATTTCTCTTGTAGCGTTTTCAGTTTTTCTCTTTTATTAAGGTTGCGCATCGGTGTTCATCAGCAGTTCGGGGGCAGGACAGACGTTTTACTTTTTATGCGTATGAAAAATGATGAAGCTTTGTTGCATATATTTCTTATTCTCTTTGTCTGACCTCTTTAATCCCGGAACATGCAAAGCAATAAGACTGTCGATATGACGCCCCAGATTTTGACATTTAGAAATCGACACATCATGCATGACGGCGATCAAGACATATTCTGTGATTGAAATAACTGGCGAATGCATGACCATGTTAGGAAATCCACAGCGTTTGAGAGAGAGCTTTGTTAAATAAGATATTGTTTTAGATAACGAATACAAGTAGAACCGTGTAACTTCATGATGTATTCTCATTTGCGTTCAAAATGATTCACTTATGAATTTGGAAAATGCCAAAACAGTGGTTACGTTTATTTACTAATTGATGATTTTGGGCAATAATGGATATTATTTATACAGTCTAAAAAATCTGGTTTGTTTCAACCCATTTGTTCAAATATGGACAAACCCAACCCGCCGTTTGTCCATATTTGACCCAACCATGGGTTGAAACAACCCAGAATATTTTTTTGTGTAGTCTTTTTTTTCTTTCCAAGAAATGAGAGGTGTGTAAATATTAGTATTTGAGCTGTGTTCAGCTTTTGAACACTTTCTTTAAGGCCCTGTAGTCTTTCAGGACTGTAATGATGTTTGTAGTGATTCGCTGATTAAACCCCGAGAACAATCACATGATCATTTATAATCTTTACATGCATTTACAGTGGCTCTCCGCATTGTTAGCAAATGGTTATATTGCTATCTCTGTGAATGCATTTAATATTGGCACAAAGTGAACGCTATGTTAAACGATCAAAGAAAGCGAGGGCTGAAGTTATGCACCTTTAATGGCTAATGTTTATATTATTATTGCCGTTTTGGCCCTGTGTTTTCTCCAGTGAAAATGCAGAGAACAAATGTCTTGATCTATTAAAGCACATGTATTTGGCCGCTGTGTCTTTAATGTCGTGGCTAGCTTGCTAGCGCTTATGCACAGATGATGCCAGGTGGGTCATGTGACGTTCAGATGGGCATCGATATTTAGCCCATGTTCTCTTAACATCTACTAATAATGTTTCTGAATCTCACATAACCCCTTATGTTTCTATGAATAGTCTTACAAGAGAAAGATGCTCTGAATAACACTGCAGAACTAAAATGGGGGGGTTGGGTTGAATGTGTTTCAATTGCACAGATTTTATTGTGCCATGAAGGACCAGGGCATCCCGTTGAATCAGGGAGAGGAGAGGTCCAATTATTGTTGTTATGATGATGATGATTATGATTTTTTTTTCTTTTTATTATCTGGGAGAGATGTTGCCCTGGAACAAAGAGATGTACAACCCTAAAGTAACATGGAAGCTAAAGAAACGTGACATTAATGTAGTAGATTTGGTTTATTCTTCTTGTGATGCGGTAAGAAGCTGTAAGCTGATACAAGCAGAACATTCAGAAACCAGGCGAGACTCTCATCATTTGCAAGGTTTTTGTTGGTTTGTTTCCTTTGTTTTTGAGTTTTTCCATGAAAATTTAATTTCATTATATTTTTTATTTGAATGAGGTGTTTATTGTGGTTAATTGTTAACTATGATGTGATTATTAAAAATAAAATAAAGTGTTTAAAACATATTGTTGGTGTTTTTATATATATATACACTGTAAAAAAAATCACCCGTATATTTACAGTAAAGAACTGGCAGCTGTGGTTCCAGCCCTTTACCGTAAGTTTACAGTTTTTAATTTTACGGCTGTGCTGTAATTTCACAAAGTCAAAAATTGTCACTCAATGGAAAAAATAAAAACGAAATAGATTATGGTACAGTACATTGTTTGCCATTTATTTAAAACAGGTTACAGGTTTTAAAAATACATTAACAGTATTTAAGGGAAAAAAGTCACAGAAAATACATTTTAAAATTCAATGAGAGGAACCAGTAGGCAAAAACAAAAACCTTACAAAGAGGCAAAAAAAAAACCGAACAAACAAAAAACTAAAACCAGCCAACATATCACATCGCCAACCAGGCCAGAGAGGAAGTCTGGGTCTGAGAGGAAAACATTGAGAACCAATGGATGAAAAATCCTTGATAGAGGCAAAATAAAAAAAACTGCCAAAACATCCCAAACCTGATTTTGAAAGATCTGGCCTGAGAGGAAGTCCGGATCTGCGAGGACATAATCACGAGAACCAATGGGTGAAAAAAACGTAAGAGGCGGCAAAAAACAGCCAACACGTCCCACATCAGCTTTAGACACATCTGGTCTGAGAGGAAATCCAGGTCTGAGAGGAAAGAAAATCAAGAAAATATTAGTAGTAAAATAAAGCACATGGTAAAAACTAGTGATCACACTCTGTGAACACTTTTAAAAGAGACATAAAATTATCATGTTAAAGGGATAGTTCACTTTGAAATTAATTTTTAATATGTTTTAGCTTACCTCAAGGGCATCCAAGATGTAGGTGTCTTTGTGTCCATAGTATTTTCAATTTTGATATTTTTAGGTCAACCCGTTCTTGTCTGTCAGTCATATAATGCAGGTCTATGGGGTCCACCTCAAAGAGCACACACAGAGAAGTCCAAATTAAACATGATTTAATGTAAGTACACATTGATGGCCTAAGACACGAAACGAGCGGTTTGTGTGAGAAAACGAACAGTATTTATACCGTTTTTACCTCTTGAAAAACACTCACACGCCCAAGTGATCTGAGGTCGCGAGCGCTTCGTCCTTTTCCGGAAAGCACCGGAAGTGAAACCTCGCGCGTGTACGTCAATTATTGTTTACACAGAACAGAGTTTGTAGGTAAGACGGCTAATTAAAAGGGTACGAATTTGCGCTTATCCGGAATGTTTAAACCGTCGTAAAAGAAAACAATTACAAAAGAATAAAACAATTGTATGAGTGAGTGACGTACACGCGCGAGGTTTCACTTCCGGCGCTTTCCGGAAAAGAACGAAGAGCCCGCGCCCTCAGATCACTTGGGCGTGTGAGTGTTTACAAGAGGTAAAAACGATATAATACTGTTCGTTTTTTCACACAAACCGCTTGTTTCGTGTCTTAGGCCATCAATGTGTACTTACATTTACGAGTCATTAAATCATGTTTAATTTGGACTTCTCTGTGCATGCTCTTTGAGGTGGACCCCATAGACCTGCATTATATGACTGACAGACAAGAACGGATTGACCTAAAAATATCAAAATTGAAAATACTGCGGAAACAAAGACACCTACATCTTGGATGCCCTTGAGGTAAGCTAAAACATACCAAAAATTAATTTCAAAGTGAACTATCCCTTTAATGTACTTAACTAATCTTAGTTAACTAATTATTTTGACCCTTAAAAAACAACACAACGACCCCAGTGGATGAATGAATGTCTTCTGAATCTGAAGCCAAATGATAGATCAGATGTGTGTGATAAAAATATTAATATTTTATCTCATTTTATTTTTGTGTAAGAAAAACAAAAACAAATGTAAATACTAAATGAACTATAAATCATTACTTCTGATCTACTGTCATAAGACTGTACACCAGGGAAATGGTAATGTGATGCAAGTCAATTGTGAAGCTAATGCTAAGTGTCAGTGACCCTAGCTTCTGTTACTTCTCGAATAGCAATGCACAAATGATAATGCATGATTGTGCACTAAGTTTGCAAGTATGCATGGCGTGAAACTCACCAAAGATTAGGCCAAGCTGTCTCAGTAAAACATTTACATCAAGTGAATGATTCCTAGGACAAAAAGATGAAAATAATTATTTCGTAATCTTTAATAAGCAAAGAAATTCGACGTCAGAGCACGGAGAACATTAAATAGTGAAATGCATCAGCTGTTGAGAACTGTCTGTCTGACTCTGCAAAAACGTGTTTCGCGCCGTCAAGAATATCCGTCTCGTTTTTTAAAAACTGATGTCAATTTTGCTTTGGGGATTTTAACAGCTTTACATTATTTGCATGGAAACTAAACAAATTGATCACTGCATTTTAATTACTACAATGGATCTGGATATTTCGAGTAGTTTTGTAATTATTCTCTATCTTATGTGCATGATATTATTCGAATTGATGCATCTGGTAAGATTCGCGTCGTGTAACTAGGGTGACCAAACATCCTGTTTTCCCAGGACATGTCCTGTTTTCACGTCCTGTCCTGGCCGTCCTGTCTGTTTTTTAAAAAGTGATGAAAATGTCCTGGTTTTCATTATTTTTCATTGGGCCATTAATCGTGTACTTTAAATACACGCTTGCCTTTGCACACAAAACATATGACTTTGGCTTCACCCCCTCTTGTTATAATCAGCGCGTTCTTTTTTTTTATTTTTTTTATTGCTCAAACGTAAACAATAGTATACAAGGTATACAAAACATACAACTTAATAATACCCTTGCCAGGGGGATAGGCATCATATACAATCAAACAAATTGTAAGCTATACAAATATTTCTAGTTTTCATAGCCTTTTTGTTCAAAGAACCACTAATTAATTTTATATATGATAACATATCACAATAAAAATGTTTAAAGGCTGGTTTTTGTTTTATATATTTGCATTTGTGGATATAGAATTTAGCTTGCACAATTAATAAATTTATAATAAAGAACATATCTTCTTTACTTTGTTTTCTAAAAAAACAAAACAATCAGCGCGTTCCTCAATCCGCAGCGTCAAGCACAGAGCACGTCAGACTCAGAATCATCAGAATACAGAGGCCTGTGTGTGTGTGTATCGCAGCCTCATTGGTCTGTCACTGCTTGTCAATGTCAGAATATTTGAAATGACCAATCAAATCCAAGTAGGCGGACTTTACACGTTCACAGAATTTTAGCAGCGTGACGCTTCAGACGCTTCAGTTTACGGTCAAGTGCGAGGTAAGATGTAAGTAGCTAACAGCGTAAAAAAAAAGAAAAAAAAGCCCAAATGTTAATTCACAGACGATTTACAGAGAAAATTCCTGTGTTTTCGTTTCGGTCAGGATCCGTGTAAAGCAGAATGCATGAACTGCAAAGCTGGCACGTGTCAGTGTTAAAGTCCCTGTAAAGTCAAAATTAAGTATGTGTTCTGAGTTTGTCTCACCACAGAAAAATGTGTTATTAGTCACCCAGCCAAATTTGAATGATAAAAAAAGCCAGCAAGTACATAAAATAAGCTATCAAAATCTTGAAAAAATGAGCAGTAATCTCTGCTCTCAAACGGTGGGGGTGTGTCCGCTGGCTGCGCTGAAACCACGCCCACTCGCGGGAAAGCTGCCGTCGCCACACTCAACTCTCCAGCCGGAATGGATGCTCGCACGGTGGGCACGCACTGCCGATGATGGCACCAGTTGTCGGCGCGACGGGAGGATCAATGCCGAGGCGGGAGTCGGTTCGGCCCCATTCACCACCAGTAACAGCGGATTATCAGTGATTCCCAGTTGTCTCCGACGAAAGTTTATAAAACTATCCCGTGTAAAATGATCACTTACAGAGGCGGGTTTTGGCGGTGATCCTCAGCTCTCTCCATCAAGGTGGCTCTTCACAAAATTAATCCACTTCTTCTTGATGTAATCGTTTTTCGGAAATTTAAATAAGGACACCGATCTGTTTTGTACGTGATCCGGTAATCGCATCCAGGTACTACGCATTTCTGTGACGAAGGCATAGCTAGCTAGCAATCTGTAGGCTGTTACTAATAATAGTCCAGCAGCTCGAGGGGCTCCAGTGCGTCATCAAGTAGGGGCGTGTCCAGGAGCTCAGGGGCTCCAGTGCGTCATCGAGCCCCCTTTTAGCCCCGCCCAGAAAATCCGGAAAATAGCAACGGTGAAAAAACTGTTTAACGGTCTAACTCCACAATTCAGTACTTCACAGTTCACAGTCTTTGTAATATGTTTTAGTGATACATTTCTAAAATTTATAATGTGTTTAGAATTTTTTTTTGAAATTGCCTTTACAGGGACTTTAAGGTGCTAGCGACCTAGAAGCCCACATAAAGAACGTATAGGCTAAGAGAACATCAGGAGGATTCAAATTGTTTTTTTTTACTGAAATAGTGTAGTAGATTTTTTATTTTATTTTAGTAGTAGATTTTTAACCTATGCTATGGCCATGAAAATAAATAGTGTCATGTAAAAGGTGTTAAAAGCTAAACTTTTTTTTAAATAGTATTCTATTGTTGCGGGCCAAACATTGAATGGAAAGGAATGTATTACTTTATGTATTATTAAAGTACAATAACATAGTTGCAAGGTTGTGAATGCATTTGTCAAGTATTTTTGATGCATTCTCCGCCAAACCACGCCCCCACCCCTTAACCACGCCCCCCAAAAATTACGCCCCGCCCATCAACCACGCCCCCGTCCTGTTTTCTGAAAACTAAAATATGGTCACCCTAGTGTAACTTAACGTTACTGAATCACAAATTCATGTAAATCGAGTTAAGGGTTAGGCTAGCCTACTACAAAAAGACAGCCCAACTAATTTCTAAATGGTAACTTATCTTTAACCAAGCAAAGAAGTCGCAGTAATAATCGCATAGATGTAATCGGAGCTCAGAGAGCATTCATTAGCAGGCGAAAGTCCTCATCCGTTGAGAGCTCTGTCTCCAAAACGCGATTCGCGCTCACTACATTTAAACAGAACAATTCAAAACGAAACAAAACAGACTGCGTTCCGCTTATGTAATCCGTATGAAATGCGCATTTCTCTCTGGCGCGTTCACTAGCTTACTGCAAAGATCGCGAGTCAGCATCGTCAACTTCATCTTTGCAGGCGACAGTGACACAGACACAAAACACTTGTTTATTAATAAACAATTAAAATATCTCCTTATATTTAGCATATTCATAATCAATACTTTTGCCGGTTCTTTGTGACAGCTTTTAGGTGCTTTATTGGCAGCGCTATCCCTACATATTACAATGCGTCACCACCGCATCACCATTCCGCATTCCTACACTTATAAAGTGCAATTTAATACGGAAGTAATCCAAGTATTCAGAATACACGGAATACGTTACAAATGACATTTTGGGGCATGTATTCTGTATTCTGTAACGAAATACGTTTTAAAAGTATCCTTCCCAACACTGGTGAACGCGCATGACCTCACGCCCAGTCTTAAATTCGAGCCCGAATCCCTCTTATTTTACTGTGCAGGATTATAGAAGCCATCTCAGTGAGCAGAGAAGGGCTCATTCACCCCATCAGGCAGTTCTTTAAGCATGTATGGGATATAAAACGGGTATTTTTAACATGAAAAGTTGCGCAATGCACCTTTAACAAAAAAAGTAATGAAGAGAAGGAAAATTTCTAGGTATCTAAATTATGTTCAAAGGGATACTCCACCCAAAAATGGGTGGGATTTTGGAAAGATATTTTGAAGAACGATTGGAACCAAACAGTTGTTTGTATGGAAGCCCGTTTCCGCCACAGTTGAGTAAAAATATATAATTCTATAAGTCATAATAATGAGAAACTTTCTCGTTAAAATGACTTAACATCTCATAATAATGAGAAACTTTCTCGTAATAATGACTTATTTATCGCACTTCTACGTATCCGCAAAGCAGTGGAGCAGAAGGGAGATTAGCGACATCCGCTGGTCAAAGCCGTGTAAATGCATCACAGCAAACATGGCATGCTCTGCAAAAAAGTTGTTTTCATTAAAGTCAGTGTGATCTACAAAGTGCTATCTGTAGTATAAATAAATAACATCAATTGAAAATCATCAGTAGGCTATAATTATCTTCCATACTTTTCCATGCGCACGAAACGGTGTGAAAGCGGAATGCAGAAGCAGGGCGGTTACCATGGTAACGAAGGACGCCTGCTTGTGCACACCGATGGAAATTGTTACATTAACTTAAAAACTATCAGATTAAAATTGGAATATTACATTTATTTGTTAAGTTTAAGTGTGACATCTTCATAAAATATATAGGTATGTGTTAATATAACACGTATTTTGCGGATGCGTGTACGATATTTGATGTGCAGGTTCATCTGGAAGATATCAATACAGAAATCCCCTTTAAGACTTTTATGACTTGTGGGCAGTGCAATCGTCTTGAGACTTGTTTTTAAAAGCTGAACTTCTTTTCAATTGAGCGCTGCGTTTTTAGAACGCCGTGTCATGCGTGAGACTCTGCAAAAGACAAGTGGTACTCGATGCAGAGCCAAATAGGAGGAGCTAGAGCTCTAGCTCCTCCCCTCGCTGGAGCTCTAGCTCCTCCCCTCGCTGGAACTCTAGCTCCTCCCCTCGCTGGAGCTCTAGCTCCTCCCCTCGCTGGAACTCTAGCTCCTCCCCTCGCTGGAACTCTGGGTCCTCCCCTCACTGGAGCTCTATCTCCTCCCCTCGCTGGAGCTCTAGCTCCTCCCTTTGCTGGAGCTCTAGCTCCTCCCCTCACTGGAGCTCTAGCTCCTCCCCTCGCTGGAGCTCTAGCTCCTCCCCTCGCTGGAACCCTCGCTGGAGCTCTAGCTCCTCCCCTCGCTGGAGCTCTAGCTCCTCCCCTCACTGGAACCCTCGCTGGAGCTCTAGCTCCTCCCCTCGCTGGAACCCTCACTGGAGCTCTAGCTCCTCCCCTCGCTGGAACCCTCACTGGAGCTCTAGCTCCTCCCCTCACTGGAGCTCTAGCTCCTCCCCTCGCTGGAACTCTAGCTCCTCCCCTAGCTGGAGCTCTAGCTCCTCCCCTCGCTGGAGCTCTAGCTCCTCCCCTCGCTGGAACTCTGGGTCCTCCCCTCACTGGAGCTCTATCTCCTCCCCTCGCTGGAGCTCTAGCTCCTCCCTTTGCTGGAGCTCTAGCTCCTCCCCTCACTGGAGCTCTAGCTCCTCCCCTCGCTGGAGCTCTAGCTCCTCCCCTCGCTGGAACCCTCGCTGGAGCTCTAGCTCCTCCCCTCGCTGGAGCTCTAGCTCCTCCCCTCACTGGAACCCTCGCTGGAGCTCTAGCTCCTCCCCTCGCTGGAACCCTCACTGGAGCTCTAGCTCCTCCCCTCGCTGGAACCCTCACTGGAGCTCTAGCTCCTCCCCTCACTGGAGCTCTAGCTCCTCCCCTCGCTGGAACTCTAGCTCCTCCCCTAGCTGGAGCTCTAGCTCCTCCCCTCGCTGGAGCTCTAGCTCCTCCCCTCGCTGGAACTCTGGGTCCTCCCCTCACTGGAGCTCTATCTCCTCCCCTCGCTGGAGCTCTAGCTCCTCCCTTTGCTGGAGCTCTAGCTCCTCCCCTCACTGGAGCTCTAGCTCCTCCCCTCGCTGGAGCTCTAGCTCCTCCCCTCGCTGGAACCCTCGCTGGAGCTCTAGCTCCTCCCCTCGCTGGAGCTCTAGCTCCTCCCCTCACTGGAACCCTCGCTGGAGCTCTAGCTCCTCCCCTCGCTGGAACCCTCACTGGAGCTCTAGCTCCTCCCCTCGCTGGAACCCTCACTGGAGCTCTAGCTCCTCCCCTCACTGGAGCTCTAGCTCCTCCCCTCGCTGGAACTCTAGCTCCTCCCCTAGCTGGAGCTCTAGCTCCTCCCCTCGCTGGAACCCTCGCTGGAGCTCTAGCTCCTCCCCTCGCTGGAGCTCTAGCTCCTCCCCTCGCTGGAGCTCTAGCTCCTCCCTTCGCTGGAACTCTAGCTCCTCCCCTCGCTGGAGCTCTAGCTCCTCCCCTCGCTGGAACCCTCACTGGAGCTCTAGCTCCTCCCCTCGCTGGAGCTCTAGCTCCTCCCCTCGCTGGAACCCTCACTGGAGCTCTAGCTCCTCCCCTCGCTGGAACCCTCACTGGAGCTCTAGCTCCTCCCCTCGCTGGAACCCTCACTGGAGCTCTAGCTCCTCCCCTCGCTGGAGCTCTAGCTCCTCCCCTCGCTGGAACCCTCACTGGAGCTCTAGCTCCTCCCCTCGCTGGAACCCTCACTGGAGCTCTAGCTCCTCCCCTCGCTGGAGCTCTAGCTTCACCTCACTGAATTTAGTGGGCGGGGCCGCGCAGGCGCAGGTTAACTCTCGCAATAAACACTATCAAGGAGTTACGTTATGTTATTTTAAGTAACGCATGGTTACTTCTACAGCGAGGCCGAGAAAAATAGCAAAAGACAGAGAAAGAGCAGCTTGATATGCGTTTGCATTTTAGCGATACTAAATTTAGTATAGAGAACTAAAGAGAGATATTGTGGGAGGACTTATAACAGTCACTAAATTGACAGCAGCAGCGACTACGAGCACTCAGCATGATTTCAAAAGCAAAATATTTCAGCGCCAGATCGCTTTTTATTTAACACAAATGAACAAAATGAATAGCCAGCCTACTCTGTTAGTCAACAAGAGTTGTTTAATTTGTTATAGATAGCCTATATCTATACAAATCCGCATACTGTTATAAAAAGACATTTTTACACGGCACGTCCAAAATGCACATTCATATCAGATTTATTTCCACATATACATGACGCCTGAAACCTCAAGTATGAGCTATCGTAGTTTTACAGGTTTGTTGTTTTTTGCACCCGGTCTTTCATCCAGTTCGTAGGCTACGGGTCCATGTTGTTGATACCAAGCAGTTTATCTAAATAACGCTGGCGTTGTTATTTTGTCTTTCCCGGTAGAGCCCCTTTCCTTTCACTTCCTATTTCCCCATTTATTCAACCGTATAGCAAAAAATGCAAACGCATATCTGTCCTTTCTCTCTACTTTATTATAATTTTAGTATCCTAATGATTAATAAATGCCGTGAACTTGATAAATGTTGGAGATAAGTTTTCATATTTGTTAAAATATTATAATGTTTTTTCCCATCTATGTCGATTATGAAAAGTCAAAGATTGCCTTGTCTAGTAATTTACATTAAATTTTTGAGGAAAACAACGAAACCGTTCATTGTAATAAAGAGAAAATAATATAGGTACAAAGTTTCAACAGTTTTTAGAAACACACGCACATACGAGCAATGTTCTCATTAATTGTTTACGCGTTTGTCACAGAAACGATAAATAATTAATCATAATCATGACAAATAAAAAACAATATTATGTATGCCAACCACACAAATGTGTATATTGCGCATCAAAACAAACTTGTCCTTGTTGAACTCGCACTAACACTTTAACAAAAAGTGGCACCCACTGCATTCATCCATCCATCCATCCACCTATCTATCTATCTATCTATCTCTGTTTTTTTCAAGAAGAAGAAGAGTAAAGCTGCTTTAGGTTTCAGTTATAGACTAAATCGTGTTTGTCAAGGAGAGCCGACCAATCAGAGACGTTGCTCAGAGATGTTGGGAAAGTACCCTGGGCGGCGAGGTTTATATTCTGGTTCTGCGCGGTTAGTTCAACACTTCGCTGAGGAGCTGTTCCTGTGTGCACCTTCCTGAGAAGATGTAAGTATATCCACTTGCTTGCTGTATCTCACTAGTCATTTGATGTGTTTACTGTTTATTTGACTTATTGTACATGCTTTATTTTCTCATCATTGCCGTTTATCAAAAATATATTATACGTTAACATGCACAAGTCTCTGTCACATGAATCAGTGTTTGTGTAATTCCAATTTTCTTATGTAATTGTTTCTGTCTTATTTAAAGACCCTAACATAACGGAAAATGTCTTGGAGTGATATGTTATACCCTGGAAATCCTGAAAGAAGGGAGAATGTCATCCGCAAAAGTCAAGAGCTTATTGAGCTGATGAAAAACAACTTTCGAGCCACCAACAGTCTCACTGAGATTGTCAATAAGCACTTGGGTTCATCCTTCAGACCAATCGCCCTGAAGAAGAAAGTCACTGTCAAGGAGAACTGTGATGTGATGATTGAACGTGTCCATGAGATCCAAGCAAAAGTCGAGAAGTTTGACGAGGAGATGAAGAAGAAGCTGGAACCTACCTTGTATGAGAGACTACAAAATCTGTTTCTAGGTTCCTTAGGCTTAAACACAGTTAAAGCTGCTCTTGCAAAAGTTTGCTGTGATTCAGCCAGTGCTTTAGCGGCATTTCTAATTGCAAATAAAACAATTCTGACAACAATAACATCCACATGTACTGAAATTGCAGGAGGGTTGTTTGCCTCCGTCATGTTTGGTGTGTTGATTGAGGGGATTTTTTCAGCCATTTTCGGGTATATTGAGCGTGCTGAACTCGAGAAGACCCTGGCAGAATTTGATGCGACTTTGGCATTTTTCAGGCCAGCATCTGAAAAATACTATGAAGCCATAACCGAGGTCAAAGTTATGATTGAATACTTAAAGTAGGAGTGAATTTGATTCCCCATTCATATCTGATCTTAAACTTTAGCAAGTCATTGGTTTCTGTTTTTTTTTTGTATTAATCTTTCCAGTTACAGAATGCTTATGTTTATTTCTGTCTGACAGAAATATTTGCTGTGATATAAAATAACAGGTAAATAATAACTTTGATTTCAACATAAATTTTTTTAAACATGCTGAAATACATGGATTTAAGATGGATGACATTGCAAAGAGATAAAATGCTAAGAAGTTGAAAATAAATCACAATTCCCATGTTTTCAACCATTGTCTTGTTTATTAAAGAAGAACATTTTGAGTGTGTCATAAAGACGCTGGTCCGCATTAAGACTTTAAGGGGCCCCTGGGCTTTACCTCTTGAGGGGCCCCTTCATCCACCATCAATACATTCACACAATTTCACTTTACAAAGTTATCAGCATTAACAAAACAGCCAAACCTATATAGCCTATAGGTATTTAGGTTTGTAAAAAGGCCTAGACAACTGTCACTGCATGAATTACATATTGACACATAGTCTGAACAGTGGCTGAGCAAGGAGTTTTTCATAGCAGCCAGTCTGGGAAGGCACAGAAATATTCATTATTTTATCATAAAAATGAGTTTGACTATTCATAGATGCCACCTACGTCACTCCAAATAGAACGCCGCCATATCTCGCCCGGTATGGCCGCCCAAACTGCCCATTTGAATGAGAGAGAGAGAGACAGAGATACCTGGAGAAAATATTAATTTTAGGCTCCGATCCTTATTTGTTACCCCCAGTTTTCTTTTGTCCATTATTATCTGCCCCAATTTGCCTTCCATGATATTTAAATATATATATATATATATATCTTTTTTAAATATGTATATATAATTAAAAAATAATAATATAACATATATATATTTATATATATATATATATATATATTCATATTATTATTCCAAATAAATAAATAATAATAAATAAAAAATAAAATAAAAAAGAGTGCAATGCACCTGTGTTGATGCGCGTCCGAGCTAGTGATAGACCCACTGAAAGGCTCAGCCCTCTCCTGAGGGGAAACAAACCAAACCTCCCCGTGAATCAAGTCCTTTAAGGAGTTTTTTTTTTAAATTATTATTATTTTATTATTATTACAATTTAGCGCCAATAATAAAACCTCCTGACATAATGAGAGAGAGAAAATAATAATAAAAAATTAAAGCTGCTAGCAGCATTTAGCGGTGTTCAAGCTGTTAAGGCCTTTAAGATTTTTAAGCACACAAGCATCAAAAGACATTAAGTTTTATGTAGCAAGCATTTAACCACTGACATCATAGATGGAATAGACCATGTTTTAGCATGATTTACCATGATATACCACATTTAGAATGATTTTTCATGATTTACCATGTTCCAGTATGATTTACCATGAATCTAGCACGATTTACCATAGTTTACCATGATATACCACATTCTAGAATGATTTACCAGGATTCTAGCATTATTTACCTTATTTACTATGATTTACCATGTTTCTAGCTTTATTTACCATGATTTACCACGTGGCTAGCCATTATGTGAAGCATTAGAACAAATGAATTGATAAACTTTGACCAAATATGATTGTGTCATAATAGTAATAGTTATATAAGGGATTTTTAAGAGTCTAAAGATATGAATGCACATGTGAAAAGACTGTTAATAAGCATAATGGCCAGCAGAGGGCAGTAGAAGACTACTTATTGGCTCATTTTCATTCTGAACTACTTGGTTTCACCAGTATTCTTCACTAAAGCAAACCAGTGATATACCAAGTTCTAGTATGATTCACCTTGATTTACCCTGTTCTAGCATGGTTTACCACAACTGAACACATTTGAGTATGATTTGCCATGTTATAGGATGATTTACCACAACTGAACACATTTGAGTATGATTTGCCATGTTATAGGATGATTTACCATGATATACCACATTCTAGAATGATTTATCAGGATGTAGCATGATTTACCATGATTCATCACATTTCTAGCATGATTTGCCATGATACACCATGTAATAGTATTTTTTGCTATGATTTACCATGTTTCTATCATGATTACAGGCAATTTACCATAGGAAATACATGGTTTTAAAGCTTTTCAACAGTTATAGCGCCAACTATTGTCCGTTCTCCATGAAACTTTGCATGCTTCTTCACCATGGTATGACTCATATGCTCACCAATTTTTGTGAAGTTCTGAGTTTTTATTTATGATTTATAGGCGTTTGAGTGTATTTTGACACACCCATTTTATAAATGACCCTGTTATAGTGAACCAAAGGCCAAATTTCAACTTTTTTTCGATAATTATTGATCTAGACAGTCCAGAGAATTGTTCTAGACTGGTCTGGTTCCGATCGTGCGAAAAACCAGGGACTAGTTCGCAAAAGTAGGTTTTTAACATATTTGTGAATATTTAATGAACGATTTGATTGACAGATATGGTTCTAGAGGCAAAGTTGTTCAGCATTAGGAGATCTATCAAATGATATGCATTTTGTGGGGATTTGTGCAACACCACGTGATTACAGAGCCATAAAACTCGTTAGCGCCAACTAGTGGCCGATTTCTTTCAAAATTCTTACAGACCTCTAGGGCCATGAGTCAAACATCCCCAGCGAGTTTCGTTCCGATCGGCCTCCGTTAACCTTGTCTCATAGGTGCTCAAACTTCATTGGTCGATGGCGGCCATGTTTTTTGTGATACGCCAATATCCTTTTACACATACATGGCGCCTTGGACCAAGACACTGCATACCAATTTTTCAAGTCAATCGGACTAACGGTCAGGTGGCCACACCCCCTTTTATGTTTTTTTAATGTTATAGCGCCACCTAGTGTTCGATCGTCGCGATGTTTTTACTGTGACCTCAGATTGAACTCATGCACATGTGTACCAAGTTTGGTGAGGATATCTCATTTACTTCTCGAGTTATAGCCAATTTTAGTAAAATAGGCTCCTCCCACAATGTTTGTTTTACTGCCCCTAGCGACCGTAAATCGAAATTTCAACATTTTTTCGATAATTATTGATATTCAGACTCCAGAGAACATTTCTACACTGGTCTGGTTCCGATTGGGCAAAAAACCAGGGACTAGTTCGCAAAAGTAGGTTTTGGACAAAATTGGCTATAACAATTTTCAATTGCTACGTTCAAAGCTCCAAATCGAAATCCGAGATATACATCTTGTCCGTCTTGAGCCAGGGATCACAGTGGTGTAAAAAGCTTGATTCTAAGTCAAACGGTCTAGGAGTTATGAGCAATTTAGTACTTTTGGTTGCTGTAGCGCCACCTATGGGCCAAACGGGGTCATACTCTGATAGGTTGTCCCCATATTTGAGGCCTACCATCTGGGCGAGTTTCAAGTCTCTAGGCCTTACGGTTTGGGCTGCACGATGCGTTTTATGTTTTTTTTTTTTTTCAAATAGCAAATACAATAGGTTTTCAGCACTAAAGTGCTTGAACACCTAAAAAAACAACAACAAAGGATCAGAGGACCCGCCATTAGTCCATATAGCCAGAAACCCTCCAGAAATATTATCCACTTATGCTCAGACAAAAAAGAAGACGACGAAATGTCTGTTTGACATTCAAAAATGGAACATTTAGTGGATTCATCTTTACCCTCATACACTCCGGGACCAAAGGAAGACCAACAGAAAAAGAATCCGCAAAGGGCTCAGCCCCCCACAATTTAAGGCCATGATACTATGGCGCGAAATACCATTACACCAAAACACAGTAATGCCGAGTTAACCCTTTCATGCATGAATTATGATAACCTCAGTCAGGATTTTTTTCCTATGTCTTTTTATTGCTCTTAGGGCATGAAAAACAAGATTTGATTTTTAATTTTTTTTTTTTACAAATTTTCCAAAGAGATTTTCAGGTGTCCACTTGAGTGGACAGCATGCATTTATGGTTTAAACTGAAGAGATACTAAAATTAAATATAATACAATAATCATACAGATAAAGTATGTGTATTTAACAAACTAATCAATAAAATTATATCAAAGCATGTGAAAACTATCAAATATATACAAAAAATATAAATCCGAAATATTGCAAAGGCAATTGAACTTCATACAAGTTGCACTTTGTGTGTCTTTGATATCAGAACATGAGGACGTGATTCCATCAGAAATTTCTACAGCCTGTCAAGGTACAACAGTGGAAACCACTCAGATGCTCCTCTAGTGTACCAGAGTATGTCAATTTACCCTTATTAGCTGATAATTCTGATTATGTTCAAGATAGACACATTTCTAGCATAGGCCTCTTCTGAGAAAACCTAGCGATACGTATTTTTCAATCTCATCTGAAATTAGCAGTGTTGGGGCATGCATAACGCATTCAGATTACTTTTTTGATGTTACAAGTAAAGTAATGTGTTACAAGTAACATGCATTACATAATCAGATTTGTTTTAATGTTACGAGTAAAGTATCGTATTACAAGAAACATGTATTACCTAATCAGATTACTTTTTGATCTAACAAGTAAAGTAATTAATTACAAGTAATGTGCATTACGTAATCAGATTACTTTTTGTTGATACGAGTAAAGTAACACATTACAAGTAACATGCATTACGTAATCAGATTACTTTTTGGTGTTAAGAGTAAAGAAAAGCAGTGCAATATCGTACATTACGAAATCAGATTACTTTTTGATCTAACAAGTAAAGTAATGCATTACAACATGCATTACGTAATCAGATTACTTTTTGATGTTACGAGTAAATAAATGCATTACAAGCAACATTCATTACGTAATCAGATTACTTTTTGATCTAAGAAGTAATGCATTATGTAATTAGATTACTTTTTTGATGAAATTAGTAAAGTAATACATAAGTCACATAAATTATGTAATCACAACTTTTTTCGATGTCAATGAAATTAACATTCTAATAATACAAAAACATATATTTACAGTCAAAAAAGTTCACTGCAGATTAAGTATTTTCAAAAATAATATTCACAGCTTAAGTATGAATTGTAGCTGAAATATAGCCACTGATGCATGAGGTCCACTACAGTGGACAGGTGATAAATCAGATTTTTCTCCCAATCTAAAATCAAAACTTGGAATATTTTACTGTCATATGACTCATTAGATATTACTTGATCCTGCAATAATTTTTTTACCTACAAGAGTCTCCTAGGATAGAAGGAATGGGTGGATATTCCTGAGCAACTTGGCATGTCTGACTGACCATTGGCCATCTTGGTTTGGAGGGGGAAAAACTCGAAACACAATGGCTTGCATCTTGGTTGCAATGTATAGGATGATGCACCAGGGTCCACTGAAGAGATTGATGTGCAACTTTGCCATCAAAACCCTTGCAAATTAAAGAAAATGCTTTTTAAATAGCTGTCCACTGTAGTGAGCACTATGCGTGAAAGGGTTAACCAAGCCAGGGCTTTTTTATGGTCATCAAATCGGCGGGGGCCCTGCGCTGATCTCACGGTGAGCACTGCCGGGTAATCGAGAGAAAATCTCGTGCGTTTTTCATGGAGCATCTTCTTACACTCGTTGAACTTCATGCGCTTCTCATTAACCAACTTGGAATAGTCGGCGAAGACAATTATACGATGCTCCTTCCAGGTAACTTTACCCATCTTGCGTGTAGCCTCCGCGATGTGGTTTCGGTCCTGGAATCTGAGAAATCTGCCGATGATGGGTCTTGCTGGCGAGGGATGTTCCGGACCTGAGCTCTTGCGCAATCCTCCAATCCTGTGCGCTCTGTCAATTTCCAGTCCTCCGGGGAAATCGAGGTTCAGGATCTCCGGTAAGCATTTTATGAGGAATGACAAGGTGTCACCGTCCTCGCTGCCCTCAGGAAACCCGATGAACCGTAAATTATTTCTTCGCTCCCGATTCTCAATGTCGTCCAGTTTTTGGCGGAGGGCTTCCACCTCTGTAACTGTGGCTGGAGGGTTCGCCTGCTGTCTCTCATTAGCCTCCTCGAGGAAGCCCAAACGGCTCTCGACTTGAGAAATGATTTGTTATTTCAGCAAGTTTGCTATCTGTAGCACTTGTTGTCACCCATATAGCCTCCAGCTTCCTGTCGTGGGCGTCTGACTTTTCCAGGATTACTGCGGTAAGTTTAGCAAACTCTTTGGCTACATTACCGGGGATGGTGCTGGTGTCCGGTTCATCAGCGCCGGGCTCGTCATGAGGCTGCGGTTTCTTTTGGTTAGCTTGGCTAGCGTTAGCCACTTTGTTAGCCTTCGTTCCACCCGAGCCAGTTCTCGGAGGATTAGTGGTACTTCTGGTATTGTTTGGCATTATTGTCTTCAACTTTTCAAATGGTAACTCACATACAGTTGGACTCTTTGTCAAGTTTTAAAGTTAATATCATGCTGGGATGGGTGCAGCTCTTCCTCACGCAGCCATTCTCGTCAACCACGTCACGTGACTCTTCAGTTGGCCAAATCTTCAGTTGGCCATTTTAAAAACACTCGCGATTCGTTCAAATGCTTGAAAATATGCCTCAACTTCCCTTTCACGAAAAGGTGGAACTATAGCAATATTTTTAGCCACGTCAAAATGTGTAGTTGAGGACACAACTACAAACTCGGATCAGCACCAGCCGAAACAGAAGGACCAGAAACCATACTCAAATTTGGCAGCCCAGGAGCTGTCTCCGAACTATCATTCGAACTAATTTTCGTTTGGACCTTCGTTCGTACGTCTGGAACGGCCTGCAACTCAAACTCCCGTAGTCGCACTTTTGTATCAGCATCGATTCGATGCATTTCAATCTGAAGTTTTAAATCATCTTGCCTTGCCTGAGCATGATCTTGCGTCTCCAATTGTAAGCGAGCTAGCCGAACCTTTAAACGCAATTCTGAACGAAAATCAGGTGATGCCTCAGTAAAAGGCGAAATCGGTTCAAATCTAGGAATTGAAAAGGGTGGCCTCACCTCACCAGCCACAATTCCTGGAGTAGCCTGATCACCGACCGGCACTCGTGATGGGAAGCTTCCTGCAGCACTTGTCACTGGATCAGCTACTTGTAGAGAAACAGAAGAAATACCCCCTGATCAGTCAAATGGGCAAGTAAACAGCTTTTTATTTCCTCTTTACGCTGCGTTTTAGAAACTGAAATCTCATAGTGTTGAGCTATCAAAAACAAATCATTTTCCGACATGCCTCTAACCCCTCAACACTGGGTTGATCTATAAATCTGTTCAAATCAAAGTTGCCATTATATATATTTTTTAGATTGTTTTAAAGCTGAGTAAATAAGGAAAATCCATACGCAATTAACCCGGACCTACCTACCTAACCAGAAAACTAGCTACGTTCTAGCTAGTCTTCAGAGGGTACCGATTAAGAGATTTCTCTCTCCCCCGGAGTACCTCCAAAACAACAAACTAAAATAATAAAGAAAAACAACAAAACAGTAAACCGTAGCCAGAACTGGCACTAAGCACAGTCCCGTTGGCTCACTCTAACTAACCGGGAAATGCGCAGGACAAACCTGACCCACACAAAGCAAATCAAGTCACTAATTACTCTAGCTGAACTCAGTATTCACACCGGACGAGCCCCCATTCATGTTACAAACCCCACTATTGAAGTGCTCGTTAAAGGAGGGGGTACGCAATATAAAGACACGCAATGCAAGATATAACAGTTTAACACTTTATTATTAGCAACCGACTCACGTGTCAGACGGCAACAGATACGATTGACAGAAACTAACAACCATCGACCCACAAGACACTGAAACAATCAACATGGAAACACAGCTTATCAGCGGCTGGCGGAAACATCATGACGCGCACAGGGCTCTCTCGTTCGTCCACTCATGCCCTTCTCCTCCAGTGCACGCCAGGCTCTTGACAGAGCTAAACAGTGATCGGAGCGATCACGCCGCTAGGGGAACAAATCGTAGGTGATCAACCTCCGCGCCCTTCTCCTTCCGCTCTCCCATTAAATCTCCAGCCCAGAACATCACTAAACAGGCTGCAGGTGTGCAGAGGTGGAGCCTATTCCAAGAGAGAGAGAAAATCAGATCAGCCAAAGTAGTACACACAAATTAACATAAGGCTCAGGCCGTAACATACTTTACAAATTTACGCAAAATTACAAAAGAACAAATGCTCAGTGCTCAAATTTATTTGTGCTTTAAAAAAAATACATATCTGCTCGTGGCTTATATTGTGAGCTCACATAGCAGAATATTTTAGTCCATAGGCCTAACCAGAATAAAAAATCTCTGCAGGCTATTATGTTAGGATGTAGCTGAACAGATTTCGTCGATGGTGATATCATCAACATTTTTTGACATCAGTGACACACCGTAACAAGAATTTAGAATTTTTGTATTTTAGGATGTATCAATTTAGTCAAACATTCTCAATCAGACTATCACTTAAATCCTTAGTTGTTATTTATTCCTATAAACACTGAATGTTGACAGCTCTCAAAGAAATGTCTTCACCTAAAACACGTACAGTCCAACATACAAAATGTGAAAGAGTGTCGTCTGCTATCTGAACAAGATGATTAAATCTAGTTGAGTAATAAAACCAGCTTTTGCAAACTTTTGTGTATTTATTATAAACTGTGCTTTTCAACCCTTTCTTAGTGATTTGGTCTTTTGGTCGTGAAAAAATATATGGTATAACAACAGCTTGAAAATGACTTCCATAATATTTTCTCTTAGCCTGGAACACCCAACACAAAGTTTTGCGTTGTGGGTGAGACCTCGCAAAGATTACACTAATATTAGCTTTCTCGAACATTGCATGGTTGCACTATGCCTGGAACTTAGTAATAAATATAGGTCTGTCAAAAGAAAATCATCTGGTTTAGTTGTATTTTAAAACACTGCTTTTTCTTAAAAACATTGGGTCAGACGTATTTGGTAGCATGATTATCTTGTTTCATGTATTAAGTCCATATTGATCAGGCTGATATTTGTAGAAATAAGAAAAGTAAATTTATCAAACAAAAAGTACCAATTAATGACATTGTGTCAGAACACAACAGGTATATGTAGATATGCTTGGTTTTACCTTTTTATTCTAACTTTTAAGCTAGATTATACTTTGTCATTTATTCCTATAAACACTGAATGTTGACAGCTCTCAAAGAAATGTCTTCACCTAAAACACGTACAGTCCAACATACAAAATGTGAAACAGTGTCGTCTGCAATATCTGAACAAGATGACTAAATCTAGTGAACTAATAATACCAGCATTTGCAAACTTTTGTGTATTTATTATAAACTCATCATAAGCTCATTCATCTCTTTAATTTTGTGCTGGGTGTTGAAGTGTTAGTTAAAAAATTGAGGTATTAGTTAATAACAAACAAACAAAAACTTTAAATCAACATGAAACCATATATATATATATATATATATATATATATATATATATATATATATATATATATATATATATATATATATATATATATTTTTTTTTTTTTTTTTTTAAATACATTGTATAACAACAGCTTAAAAAAGGCTTCCATAATATTTTCTCTTAGTAAAGATATGCCCAACACTAAGTTTTGCATTTTGGGTGAGACCTCGCAAAGATTACACTAATATTAGCTTTCTCGAACATTGCATGGTTGCACTATGCCTGGAACTTAGTAATAAATATACATTTCCGTATAGGTCTGTCAAAAATCTGTTATCATGGTTCAATTTAACATGGTACGGGTAAGTTCAAGTTCATTTTATTTAAATAGCACATTACAACAGCCACTGGCTGGCCAAAGTGCTTTACAGGACAGCAGAACAGCAGAAATTAAAATTATTAGTACGTTCCTTTATGTATGTTCCTTTTAGGTACTAATATATACCATTAAGGTACCAATATGCACCCTTATAGGTATACAAAAGTGTACCTTTTCAAAAGGTACTGCTCCAGTGACAGGTTTTGTACCTTTTTTTCTGACAGTGTAACAACGCAACGCTAAAACAGGAGTAGCAAAGCAGTATCAGACTCAAATATAAAATAGTAAAACCGAAGTGGCAAAACAGTATCAGACTCAAATTCAAAATGGTTTGCAGTAAAGTGAATTGCAGTAGTCTAAACGTGATGTGATACATGCATGAACAGCCATTTCTATTTTTATGATTAAGGAAAGGTTTGAATCCAGCCAAGATTTAACTTTCTCTAGGCAACTCAGTAATGATTAAAGGGCAGAGGGATCTTTCCCCTTTCCAAGGTTACGTAAGTAACTAAGACATTCCCTTTTGAGAGGTCTCTTGTAATGCGTAAATCTAGCTTACGCTATGGGAACCCCCTTCAAAACGTTGTGCGTGCTTATAAAACTTTGCCCCATACTATAGCTCAGGGTGCCTGAGGCTCATAGAAGAGTAAAGTTATGAATCCTATAGAAGCCGGTCAGTGACGAACTCCGTATAGGGAAGAAGGGCCAAGTCCTAAATATATATACACACATATATAAGAACCATAGTTCGAGTTTAGCCAGGACTGGATACTTATCGGGCCCTATAGCTTATAGGGGGAATGTGCTTAAAATGTGCCATATTGAAGGGCCCACAAGTCGGTAGCATCGTGGCATAAAAGTGTGTTATCAGTATAATATTAATGTATGTTTAACACTCTTACAGTGTAAATTAATTGCAATTGTAATGTTACCAAAATTTATTTGAAGTTTATGCTGACTGAATTCTGCATTTCAAAACTTAAATACAAGTCTATATTTAATGTGTTTAAGTAAACTTGGAATAATTACACTTTAGCACAAACAAGTGTATTAAATACAACTTTAGTTGAACTTCAGTACTAATTTTGGACAACTAAAATTAATTTAGTACAAAATGAGTTGTTCCAATTTAGCAGACTTTAAGTGTACCAATTATAGTGTGGAATTAATGCACTTAGTTTTACTTATTAAATAGTGCTTTAGTATACTATTTTTCACTAGGGTAATAATAGCATTCGAAGTGTCTCATGTGGGTGTTGTCATTTGATAGTAGGCCTACATTCAATTTTTAATCCAAATGAAAACGTGTCAACTCCTAGAAGTGGCTCTCACATAGCAAAAGGAAAGCTGCTTTCAGTTATAGACTGAATCGTGTTTGTCGTGGAGAGCCGACCAATCAGAGACATTGCTCAGAGATGTTGGGAAAGTACCCTCTAGATATTCTGGTTCTGCACAGTTATTTCAACACTTCACTGAGGAGCCTTCATGTGTTTTCCTGCTTGTGTGCCTTCCTGAGAAGATGTAAGTTAATCCACTTGCTGTATCTGACTAGTTATTTGATGTGTTTACTGTTTATTCGACTAGTGTGTTTATTGTGCAGACGTGCCTGAATTATTTAAGCAAGACTGCACATATTCATTGACTCTACTCTATTGTAATGTTCTCCTTAAAACAATTAATAGATGATAGTTATGAAGACACTTTTTCAGAAACTGAGAACATGCGTCAAGTGACATGCATATAGTTCAAGTATTACAAGTCGTCCGGCACTGAAAAGAAGTTTAGAAACCTTTACTGGCAAGTGTACTGTACATGTTGTGTTGAGATGGATTCTTTTTTAAATAAGATAACTTATCTTTTGAAATGCTTCACACCACACACACCCACACACACACACACACACACACACACACACACACACACACACACACACACACACACACACACACACACACACACACACACAACACGCACGCACACGCACGCACGCACGCACGCACGCACACACCACGCACGCACGCACGCACGCACGCCACACTATTTATAATATGTTAACATACACAAGTGTCTGTCACTTGTAATTCCAGTGTTCTTATAAATGTTTCTGTCTTATTTCAAGACCCAAATTTAAAGGAAAATGTGGAGTAATCCCTTCCCTACAAATCTTGGAACAAGATGTTCAGAAATGATTGCTGGCAAGTATACATACTGTGTTGATGTGTATTATTTGTTATTAATTATTTCATTATATATATATATTGGGGGGGGGGGGGGGTGGCGGGGGGTTGTGTACAGGTGAAACTCGAAAAATTAGAATATCATGCAAAAGTTCATTTCAGTAATTCAACTTACAAGGTTAGACAATTATATTATAGACTCATTACATGCAAAGTGAAATATTTCAAGCCTTTATTTGTTATAATTTTGATGATTATGGCTTACAGCTTATGAAAACCTTTAACAATATTCTAATAGAATGTGGGGGTTTCATAAGCTGTGAGCCATAATCATCAAAATTATAACAAATAAAGGCTAGAAATATCTCACTTTGCATGTGAGTCGTCTATATAATATATTAGTTTCACCTTTTAAGTGTAATTACTAAAATAAATGAACTTTTGCACGATATTCTAATTTTTAGAGTTTCACCTGTATAAAAACTAAAGTAATACACTGAACACTGCGTAATCAGTGAAAATATGGTGTTATACAGTCTTGGTCAAAAAACAAAAAAATGGTCTAGAATAAACCTTTAAAAAAAAAATGTAGTTAGCACAGATTATTTATACAAACACCAACAAACTGTAGTTGTTGATGTGTTGTTCTTTCCTCTTGCTCAACAGCCACAGCCACCAGGATTCAGTCTTTAGTCTCTACGGACAAGAATGAACCACTGATCAGATCTACTCAGACCCTCCACCACTACACACACAGATACTTCACAATCACCAACAGACTGGTGAACATAATCAATACTCACTTTGAAAAAAGCTTCTCCCAGTCGTAGCAGATGAAAGTAAAAGTATTAAAGACAACTGTGCCGTAGTAAGAGATGCAATGTGCACGATTATTGAAGTTTCTAAAGGGGAGGAAAAGCTTATCCGTAAGATCATTGAACCGGATCTTTATGATAAGATTGCCTTCACTGGGGTGTCACTGAAAGACAAGGCTGCAGTGATCAGGGACTTTCATGCGGACAAAATGGGAGTCTTTGGAAATATTTTTCTTCCCCTAGTCGCTATTCAGCTGGCAAACAGTGAGTTAGAGAATGTAAAGCCTCCAACCGAGGAGAATAATTTGCCTATTCTGTCGTTTAAACTGGGAGACCTAGTGAAGAGCAGTGAAAACATCACTAAGCTTCTGTGTGAACGAGGGAGTCTCAGTGAAGCCGTACTGTTAGTGCAAGACGGCATCTCTATTCTGAAGCCACCCTGTGATGCCTACGATGACATTGCTGGAGAAGTCGAAGCCTACGTCAAAATCATATCTGAAAATATCTAGAGAAGAATCTTTCCTCAGAGAGTATGATATATATATCAGGGTTTGTGAATTGCAAGGTGTTCCTTATCATTAATATTTTATGCTTTGGATGAATGTTTAGTGCTACAGTACAAACAGACATATGCCATCCAGTGTTTTGTGTGCTGTGCAAATTAAATAAAGAGAAATATTTTCAAGTTATTTGATTCATGTTATAACTCTAAAATTACTCCTAACTTTGTTCAGTATTATTCAGTAATCAGTCCTTCACTCCAGCACTTATTCACCACTAACATTATGCATTTAACATTATACAATATTACCAATAATAATAGAAGAAGAAGAAGAAGAATATTTATTTGTCATTGTAACGAGTACAACGAAATTAAGTACAGTCCTTGTCAGGTACCAACCATCTAAAACAACTAAAACACTGCTACTACATACAAATTAATACTAAAAACACATAGGAGACACACCCTTGCAGACATTCACATTTAAAAAAAATTAAAAAAAAATTGCACAGACCCTTTGACACCGATCAGTGGTGGGGACTATAATTTAGCAGCATTAATGCACTTATGGCTGTTGGATAAAAGCTGTTTTGTAGTCTATTTGTTCTTGTTTTCATGGACCTATATCTCCTGCCTGGCGGCAGTAGTCTGAACAGTGTATTACCAGGGTGTGATGAGTCCTGTATAATGGTTTTGGCCTTTTTGATACAGCGAGAGCTGTGAAGTTCTTCCAGAGTGGGCAGGGGGCAACCAGTGATTTTCTGTGCTGCGTTTATGACAACCTGGAGCTTTTTCCTCTGTGCCACATGCTTGGAAACCACACACAGAGACAGTATGACAGGATGTAGTAGACACCAGTAGTTTTTTGGGGATGTTGTTCCTCCTGAGAACTCTTAGGAAGTAGAGTCTCTGCTGGGCCTTCTTCACTACCTCAGTGGTGTGGACAGTGCAGGTCAGGTCCTCCATGATGTTAGCTCCCAGGAAACGGAAGTCAGAGACCCTCTCTACACAAGTTTCGCCTATGAACAGCGGCTGGATAACCGTTTTCTTTCTTCTGAAGTCCACAATGAGCTCCTTGGTCTTTGATGTGTTGAGGGGCAAGTTGTTAACTCTGCACCACCCCACTAATTTCTCCACCTCGTCTCTGTAATTGGACTCATCCCCCCTTGTGATAAGCCCCACCACCGTCATCAGCAAATTTGACAAAGGTGTTGCTCAAAAGAACTGGGGTGCAGTCGTGGGTGTAGAGGGTATAGAGCAGGGGACTCAGCACACAGCCCTGCGGGGAGCCAGTGCTGAGGCTGAGGGCTGTGGATGTATGAGGACCAATTCTTTACCCTCTGAGTGTGATGTGACAGAAAGTCCTTAATCCAGCATCTATATATAATAATATAATAATAGTATCTTCCACCGCTCTGTACCTGAATCGTTCTCTATTTTATTATTGTGAAAGTTCAAGTTTTGTTTGTTACAACAGTTAACAAAGAATAAAATGTTTTAAAAAATTGTTAGATTTCTTGTAAGGGTTTAAATATTGCCACTTTGGTTGAATTTGTTAGATAAAGTGCCCACTTTATCTAAGGATTCAGGTAAAGTGAGCGACCTTTAACCTTCAGTAATTACACTAAAATGTATTAAATAAATTAACATTCACTGGACATTTTATAGCTGGCATGTAGTATAATCTACTTTTTAGAAAACAAAAGTGAGTCAAATAGAGTCAAGAAATTCAAGCCAGAAATAGTAGAAAGAAAACAGAGCAGACAAGAAGACGAGGCATTATGTTCAATCTGTGGAGTGAGGAAAGGATGAGAGCAAAATGTAGATGCAGAATATAAGCAGGGGTGCACATCTGCTCATCCTACAAGCTGTCGTCATCACAAATCAAATAAGTAGTGCTTTATGTTTTTCAGGCAAGTCTAACTGTATTCAGTAATATTGTATTCAGTAATTGAATAATCAAATGTAGCTAAAATAAGACTAGTCTTCACTGTATTTATTAAATATAATTCATGTAATTAATACGATTTATCTATGTGTAACAGTTAAAAAGGTTCAGGTTACATCCTACTAAATGGGATTAATGTGCCACCTGTTGCCATAAAGTTGTAACTGCAGCGAACGCTAGTAATGACGAAGGATTGTGGGTAATCCTCAAAGCAACGGAGGATTTTCTCTGAGGTAACGTGTCTGCGAATGTCCGTGAACTAAACAATGTTACTCACTTGAAACGCTTGTAAGAATTAAGCTGGATTTCTTTGGTTGAATAATATGTGTTGTTGTTTTATTTCGCCATGTTTTAGTCAACCATCTGGTTATGTGTTTTATAGCCAAAAGAAAGTCTCTGAGTATAACTACCTAACTTTACCCTGATGCCGTCTTTCCAGACAGAGCATGCGCTGTTTGTCCACATGAGATGACTTATCAACACGTTATCCTTTGTCATGAATGCAGGTATGTTACCGTATGTTGTTATAAAGTGTTGTAATGTTTGAACATAAGATTGAGGTATTTTCTGCTGTTTGTCTGCCTCCTGTATGTTGAATTGTAACGAAGTTAGATAATTGTTTGCACATAGCTGACTCTAGCTGCTGCCACTACCCCTGTCACACTGCACACTGAGGCCACTCCCCCTGTCACACTGCACACTGAGGCTGCCCCCCTCACACTGCACACTGAGGCCACTCCCCCTCTCACACTGCACACTGAGTGGCCACTCCCCCTGTCACACTGCACACTGAGTGGCCACTCCCCCTGTCACACTGCACACTGAGTGGCCACTCCCCCTGTCACACTGCACACTGAGGCCTGCCCCGTCTCACACTGCACACTGAGGCCACTCCCCCCTGTCACACTGCACACTGAGGCCTGCCCCCTCTCACACTGCACACTGAGGCCACTCCCCCTCTCACATTGCACACTGAGTGGCCACTCCCCCTGGCACACTGAGGCCTGCCCCCTTTCACACTGCACACTGAGTGGCCAGTCCCCCTGTTACACTGCACACTGAGTGGCCACTCCCCCTCTCCACACTGCACACTGAGGCCACTCCCCCTCTCACACTGCACACTGAGTGGCTACTCCCCCTGTCACACTGCACACTGAGTGGCCCCTCCCCCTCTCACACTGCACACTGAGTGGCCCCTCCCCCTCTGCACACTGAGTGGCCACTCCCCCTCTCACACTGCACACTGAGTGGCCACTCCTCCTCTCACACTGCACACTGAGGCCACTCCCCTCTCACACTGCACACTGAGTGGCCACTCCCCCTCTGCACACTGAGTGGCCACTCCCCCTCTCACACTGCACACTGAGTGGCCACTCCCCCTCTCACACTGCACACTGAGGCCACTCCCCCTCCCCCACACTGAGGCCCCCAAACCACTGAGGGCCACTCCCCCTGTCACATGCACACTGAGTGGCCATCCCCCTCCACTACTGCCACACTGAGGCCACTCCCCCTTCAACTGCACACTGAGTGCCATCCCCCTGCACACTGAGGCCTCCCCCTTCACACTGCACACTGAGTGGCCACTCCCCCTCTCACACTGCACACTGAGTGGCCCTCCCCTCTCACTGCACACTGAGTGGCACTCCCCCTTCACACTGCACACTGAGTGGCCCCCCCCTCTCACACTGCACACTGAGGCCCCCTCTCACACTGCACACTGAGGCCACTCCCCTCTCACACTGCACACTGAGTGGCCACTCCCCTCTCACACTGCACACTGAGGCCTCCCCCTCTCACACTGCACACTGAGGCCACTCCCCCTCTCACACTGCACACTGAGTGGCCACTCCCCTCTCACACTGCACACTGAGGCCACTCCCCTCTCACACTGCACACTGAGTGGCCACTCCCCCTCTCACACTGCACACTGAGTGGCCACTCCCCTCTCACACTGCCATGAGGCCACTCCCCCTCTCACACTGCACACTGAGTGGCCACTCCCCTCTCACACTGCACACTGAGTGGCCACTCCCCCCTGCACACTGATGGCCACTCCCCCTCTCACACTGCACACTGAGTGGCCACTCCCCCTCTCACACTGCACACTGAGGCCACTCCCCCTCTCACACTGCACACTGAGGCCATCCCCCTCTCACACGCACACTGAGTGGCCACTCCCCCTCTCACACTGCACACTGAGGCCACTCCCCCTCTCACACTGCACACTGAGGCCACTCCCCCTCTCACACGCACACTGAGTGGCCACTCCCCCTCTCACACTGCACACTGAGTGGCCACTCCCCTCTCACACTGCACACTGAGTGGCCACTCCCCCTCTCACACTGCACACTGAGGCCACTCCCCTCTCACACGCACACTGAGTGGCCACTCCCCTCTCACACTGCACACTGAGGCCACTCCCCCTCTCACACTGCACACTAGTGGCCACTCCCGCTCTCACACTGCACACTGAGTGGCCACTCCCCCGCACACTGAGTGGCCACTCCCCTCTCACACTGCACACTGAGGGCCACTCCCCCTCTCACACTGCACACTGAGTGGCCACTTCCCCCCTCTCCACACGGCACACTGAGTGGCCACTCCCCCTCTCACACTGCACACTGAGTGGCCACTCCCCCTCTCACACTGCACACTGAGTGGCCACTCCCCTCTAACACCGCACACTGAGTGAGCACAGTGCAGGACCAGACACAGAGAGGGTCGAAGAAAGCAGTGGAGTTTAAGTAGCGTTTTCTCGGAGTTCACTGTGTAGCCTGCATATCTCTCGAACTGTTAAGGTGATGATACACAGGGCAACTTTTTGAGCAATGTTCCTGGGCAATCTTGCTGAGCAATTGTTGCTTGGGCACTTTCCCATTGAAAATGGGCAATACATTTCTCTCTGGATAATTTAGATCGGTCGTGAGCCCTGTGTCTCATCTGGTTGCCCGTTGGCGGCAACGTTGCCCCGCAACATTGCTTAAAAAGTTGCCCTGTGTATCATCACCTTTAGTCCGATGGATTTCAGACTTGACAGGACTCTTGCTACGGGCACGAGTAAGTGCAGTGCAGAGTTTGAGGTTGAGGTTGCTTGGATTAAAAATGCAAAATATATTGTTAAATATATCGGCTCTTTAAGGTTGTGGTTTAAAAATAAACATTGACATAAATACTCTGTCAGCTAAACATTACTGTTTACTTCTGAATATTATATTTTATTCACAGCCATCATTTGTAGTAGAGTGTAGCGTTTTCTCAGAGTTCACTGTGTCGCTGAATCGTGTAGTTAAATTTTCCACATTTATTGTATTATGTCAGTATCAATATTTGCTTTTTACCATGCACAAATAAAAATGTCACTGAACTTTTTTTGTTTTTAATTAAAATAATTACTAAAAACACACACAAAAACTGATTTTGCACTTAGCACTAGTATTTCTTAATTTACCCAGCAGATAAGTGGAACTTTAAGTGAGCAATGAGCATGACTGCATTACATTTCTAGCATTGCCAGGAGAGATAGCCTAGGCTGCTGATAATACACAATAGTTTGCAAATGTAATGCAGGGGTCCATAATTTTACATAATTCGTTTATGCTGCTTCATTTTTCCATTAGGATCGGTGAATAAAAACAAACTCGGGATTTTATACAAATTATGATAATTCACTGTATTTCAGTAAGACACAGTTCCGAAAGTGTTTAACAGATATTATTATGTTGATCTATAGCAAATATTATAATTTATGTGCTCAAGAGTGTATTTAAGTAATAAATAATCATATCACTTCTCTGCTGGTATTTTAAAGGGATACTCCACTTTTTTTGGAAATAGGCTCATTTTACAACTCCCCCAGAGTTAAACATTAACTAAACATTAACATTAACGGTAAAACAGAGTTTTTCGAATCCATTCAGCCGATTTTCTGATATTTAGAAAAATATCAGTTACCAGACAGTTTCTGGTCTCATTGACTTCCATAGTATATTTTTTTTCCTACTATGGAAGTCAATGAGACCAGAAACTGTCTGGTTACTGATATTCTTCTAAATATCAGAAAATCGGCTGAAAGGATTCGAAAACGGTAAAACTCAACTGTTTAACTCTGGGGGAATTGTAAAATGAGCCTATTTCCAAAAAAAGTGGAGTATCCCTTCAAGTCATTTTTAAAGTAGGCTACTGTTATATTGCACAGATTTACAGCAGTGATTTTTTTAAATAGTTAGGCTACAGCTATATGCGATACGAGTGTTAATATTTAAAACAATTTTTATCCTGTACATGCAGATTATAACATGAACACACAATGCGGGGGAGGATAAATAAATAATACGATTTTTAATACCTGATGTCACAGTTACAGTGAATTATCATCATTTGCGTAAAATTCCGAGTTTGAGCTGATCCACCGATCCTGATGGAAATATGAAGAAGCCAAGTTAATGTAAAACAGCTCTATTAGCCTGAAGTATGAGGTGCTGTCACCAAGCGTTCATTTTTAAACAATAACTTCATCTATTCTTTCTTAAGTAGGTACAGGCATAGTAACTACAATACACATTAGCCAATAGATCGTAACTATTACCATGGTAAACCGATACGATTACAGTTAGCATTTCCCAGCAACTGTATTTCCCAGCAAAAGCATTTTCCCTAGCAAAAGACAGACATGACACCTTCATAATCATGACATGACACATGTCATGAATATGAAGGAGGTTTTATGCATGTTTATGATAACTCTCATGAAGTGTCATTCGCTCCATTATGAAATTTTTAATGCAAATATGACATTGTTTGAGATGTCTTTGTTATGACACCTTGACATAAACCAAAACATCATAACCTGTCAGTGTCTTTGTCATGACAACTTGACATTACTAAGACAACACAAACTGTCATAAATATGTCAAAAATATGACAGCAGATTAATTATCAAACTTAAGAAGGCACTTAGCTTTATTGGTTAACATTACATTAAACTGTCAGGTGGTTGGTTTTGACATTGGCTGTCATGAAGCCATTATAACTTGACAAATTCAATGTGTACCACTGTAGTTGAGGTCACGAAAAATATTAATGACACAGTTATAATGGACTCATGAAGACGATGTCAAAACCAACCACATGACAGTTTGTTATCATAATTAGTTAAGTTAATTAGACAGTTAATTTAATGTTAAGTTGTCATGACAAAGACACTGACAGGTTATGATGTGTTGGTTTATGTCAAGTTCTCATAACAAAGACATCTCAAACAATGTCATATTTGCATCAAAAATGTCATAATTGAGCGAATGACACTACAGTTGTCATAAACATGGATAAAAGCTTCTTCATATTCATCACATGTGTCATGTCATGGATGGTTATGAAGGTGTCATGTCAGTCTTATCAGTGTGTGTATTGTTGTTGTTGTTATGATGATGATAATGATGTTTTTTTCTTTTTATTATCTGGGAGAGATGTTGCCCTGGAACAAAAAGATGTACAACCCTAAAGTAACATGGAAGCTAAAGAAACGTGACATTAATGTAGTAGATTTGGTTTATTCTTCTTGTGATGCGGTAAGAAGCTGTAAGCTGATACGAGCAGAACATTCAGAAACCAGGCGAGACTTTCATCATTTGCAAGGTTTTTGTTGGTTTGTTTCCTTTGTTTTTGAGTTTTTCCATGAAGATTGAATTTCATTATATTTTTTATTTGAATGAGGTGTTTATTGTAGTTAATTGTTAACTATGATGTGATTATTAAACATAAAATAAAGTGTTTAAAACATTCTGTTGGTGTTGTTTGTTTTTTAATATATTAAAGCAAAATACATGATGTTGAGTATTTGGCACATTCCATGCTTCACGTCTTTGTTTTAAGATGGTTATTAATTGATTTTATGATTTCTGAACATTCATTTTGCTTTTACATTAAAATTCTCAGCATAACCTTAAAAACTGCTTTGTGAAACTGCCATTGATTCATTAGCTACAGGTGAAACTCGAAAAATTTGAATATCCTGCAAAAGTTATAATTCTAATGATTATGGCTTACAGCTTATGAAAACTTCCAGTTTAAAATCTCAGAAAATTACAATATTACATGAAATCAATAAAAAAAGGATTTTAAATACAGAAATGTCGGCCCTCTGAAAAGTATAATCATGCATATGTAGTTGTACGCTAAATATTAGTTTCACCTTTTAATTTGAATTACTGAAATACATGAACTGTTGCACGATATTCCAATTTTTCGAGTTTCACCTGTATATTTGATAACATATTTTTCACAGCAATTTGTGTGTGTGTGTGTGTGTGTGTGTGTGTCTGAAACTTTTTGCATACTGGTTTGCAGGTTGGTTGTGGTTATTTCAAGCATCTTGGAAAAGTTGACAGTGAGGTAAGCTAATCACTGTTTGTGTTTATTTAATCCAGTGTAAATTAATATTCCAGTTTCAATTGATGTTTATAGTTTTCGGGTTAATAATATCATGCACAAACAAACTTTCAGTATTTTAAGTGTCAACCTTACACTGCTTTATGTTTCGAAACTATTTTCCAGTAATAAACAGGAAATCTACAGAATCAATAATGCAGACTTTATCAAATATGAGAAAAATTTAACACAATAGAAGACAATAGTGTAAGCTCGCACGTTATTAATTTAACTTAGTAGGCTGCTTATATGAATGCTGCTTTCACGTCACGTGCTATCGGAAATGTCCTATCTCCCACTTCTGGGAGCTTGTCGTATTTAAGTGCTTGCTGTCGGAAAGGATGGAATCAGGGACGACATTGGGTTTATTATTGCCTATTTATTCTATTTATTTTGTGTTTTCATTTTTTTAACTACTAAACTCTTATTTACTATAAAAAAAATAATGCGATAATTGTCCATCTCGAGATCATGTGACGTCAGGCAGTCTTCGTCATGAGAGCGGGAATATCCAACCGTCACCATGACCGTCACTGAATTTTCTCAGGTTTTTTAAAGATGAGTTTTGACGATAAAATACTTTTATAACTCTTAAAGTACATAGCATGTGTTGATATTCAATTCAACCTAATATAGATGTTAATATTTGTACAGTTTTACATTTGAATTCCTCGTTTTTATTCAGGAGATGCTTCCAGACAAAATGTCAGACGTGGCTACTACGGTAAGTTATGTATTTAGGCCTACACCATGTCTCATTGCTTAGAACTAGATTAAGCGGTTAATAAAGTGTTTAATTACGTTGTATAATGAAGCTAACAGTGCTATTGATGAGGTGACATATTCATGGGGATTTGATCGCCATAAATACGTGAATTTTACTTTAACTGACCCGTGATTTGACTGTATAGAATTTTAACCTGAGAATATAAAATATTGCTATTAAAACAAATATATTTATCACAGGCTATTTTCACTTGAGGAAACTCCACAAATGTCAAAGTAAATGAGGGAACACGTCTCCTGAGCTCATTTAGGACACAGATCACGATTTACAAAGGTAAGGTAACGTTACAAACGATAGAAATGTTGGACAAAATCGAATATCTAGGCTAGTCACCAACATTGCGCGTTTTTATATTGGTTTAATCGCCAGGTGCCAGTGAGCGTCAGTGTTGATGTCTGATTTGCGAAGAGACTCTTTTGAATGGGTTCGTTTTGTTTGTAAAGTGATTCAGAAAACACCATTGGTTTGAATCACAGGCTATGAAATGGGCACCAGGGTTTTTCCCGGCTCAAAATGAGGCGGAGGTGGTAAATTGTAACACTAGAGGGGTCCGGGGGCATGCCCCCCGGGAGAAAATTTTGTACATTTTAAAGATAAATTCATTAATCTGGTGCACTTTGAGTCACTCGAATCTGTTGTTAAAAATAAATAATAATCCACCCGCCAACCACCCATATTCTTTGATTTAGATATCTGCATCTGATCATCACATTACAATTATTCAATTAAGCATGATAATATGGTAACATATCACACAATTAACATTTATTTAAATTAAGTTCTTCTTTTGGCAAAATGACATTTTCTTTATAGCCTAAACAGAGGCTTTACTCCCTTTAAACTTAAATTTCATTTTTGAAAACACTCTTATCGGAATAATTTTGTGTACCTTTATAAAGGGCATTTTCCCCCTAATTTTATTTAATGTATGCTCTAAATTTCATTTAAAATTCTTACATTTTATCAATACATTCAATTAAAATAATAAGACACTAGGCTGTTACCAATCAAATTAAATAATTTACATTGAAAAATTATAACTGTATTAAATGAGATTATTTTGAATAATTTTTTATATTTTTTGAATATACAAGGAATGTTGAAAAGAATGATACTTTGAAACTAAACCGCCAGTAGGAGGGGGCAGGCGGCCGTCTTGAGCGAGTCATTAAGTCATTCATGTAAACGATTCGTTCAAACGGCTGATTGATTCAGAATGAGACGGTTTAATAATGGGCAATTGAATCTTTGACTCAAGCGATTAGTTCAAAACGCTGAATGAATCATGAATCATGGATGAATGTTGCTGTGAGAAGCGATATGGTTCTGTTGTTTGGAACTATTTTCGCTGCTAAAACAGAACAAAAACAGTCTAAAATGTAAGTAACTCAATTTTAACTATTTGTTTATTGAACTGTGTAATATCTCGGTTTCAATCGTGATGACATTCAGGAAAACAGCACTCTGGTCGTGTGTATCCTATATATATTGTTTCTTAACTATAATTAATGTTATAACTGCGCGAGACTCAACAGCGCAACTTTGTTACCGTCCGTACATTAGGTACTATGATGGGAGTTCCGTGTCTTTATTACACTCTTTTAGCTGTCATCCACCCTCGATTGAATGGAATGTTGTTATTACTTGGCCCGCTCGACCCGCGGATTATGATCCGTGCAGCACTATCGGCAAACTACACGGTTAGAGAATGGACACAAGCGGGAATCGCGACAGAACTGTCACGGTGGATAAAGTGTATATGAGCACGTGACTCTCTGTCCGAGTTTTGTCGAGAGGCGGAGGCGGCACGAAATTTGACGGAGGCGGCCGCCTCATAATTGTCTATGCAGGAAAAACCCTGGGCACTAACTTATTGTTGACTGAGTACACAGTTCATACTGTATGCTACAGTGTTGTCATATGACAAACATTAAACATTAATTCAGCACAGCTGTCCATATGTAGCTAGCTTACAAATAAATGTGCTAACCATTCTTATTTAGAAGCAGGGGCGGCTGGCCAATAGAGGGCGCTAGGGCTATGATGAGCCACATAAATAAATACATGTAAATGCATAAATAAATACAATATATACAAATCCTCAATATTTGTGTGTTTGAGATATTAAATGCGCCCAGTATGTGAAAAATATGATAGAAATTCAAAATGTCTGTTTTTTCTACACGTCCCCTCCAGCTCAGTGCACGTGATCCAGGTCAGCTATATGTAAAGGCAGTGAGTGGTTCTCAAACTGTTTTACGTACTACGTAACGTTACTTACGTGAGGTGACAAGGGGGTACAGGAAATGCTGAATTTTCCGTTCATTTAAGTCGACCTCACCTTAAAATAAGATTTAAACTGAGCATGTTTTTCTATCAGGTAAAATTCTGTAAATTCATGACATCCTCGTGCAGATTGCTGCCTTGGCAAATCGCACTATACTACCGTTCTAGACAATATACCTTTGTAAAATAAGAGATTTAGCACTTACTAGCATGTAGAACAAATATAGACACAGGCTGTGCATGGAGATCAATATAAGTTTCAAACTCTCTTCGATACAGACACATTCCCTGTGTGAGTTCCTGTGTTTAATGTTGGTCATATTATAGGAAGGTCCACACGATTGCAAATGTGACATTGATTTTATACAACAGTTCAACAAACGAAATATTAATATTAAGTGATGTTCATTTTGGCTACAACACAGTTGTCAGTATTTTTTACAACAAAATAATAGCTCCAACGAAAGCCACAGCAGAACTGCAGCACACAGCAGTGTTTGTGAACAAATCTGCGGCTTTGAACGAATCATTAGAGTCAATGATTCAATTATTAATTCATAAATACATCCACTTACTTCGTTACTGAATGAATGACTTGATGACTCACCACCTATTGACAGTTTTAATTTAACATTTAAAAGCATCACTTCGTTTTTAACATCATTGCACATTTCTCTATTAAAGGGGTCATGAACTGGCTTTTTAAATATTATTATATTGTTGTCTGAGGTAAACTTATGACGTTCGCTTGGTTTTTGCATTCAAAAACATCAAAATTAATAAGTAATAGGCTATTTTCTTACCTAGTTTTGAGCCTAGCTGAAAAACGCTCGGTTTTTATGGGCGTCTCGCACTGAAGACTTGGAAGTAAACGCCACTGCTGTGAGTGGATAACAGTGTTGCATATTATAATGAGTTTCAACTCACCCGTCGATGCACTTGGGGGAAATTGTTTTGAAAACGTCCAATGTTGTAAAATGGCAACCGGAATGATTCGCCCATACATGTTCAACCCAGAGTCCAGGTGTTGCAATTCCTGTCAGATCCAATATAGACGGCACAGCACTGTTCTTTACTCTTAATCGCTCTGCAAATCCAGTCTTGTTTACAAAACAATCCTCAGTGAAATGAAGCGAACAGACGGACAATGTTTTATCTCATCAGCTGGAGTGGAACGTCATGAAAAATAAAGTTTATCCATGCACTCCTATTGGAATCCAGAGGAAGCTTGCAGCGACTGTCTTCTTCCACAAACCAGGCACTGCACAATATTGTGTATTGCTCGGTAGCTCGATCCGGTTTGTCATCACGAGGTAGGCCTGTTATTTAGCTATGCGTGTAATGCGCGAATCGGTGGTCGGGGCTAACCCGGCCGTGTTGGAGTAGGCGTTGATCTTCTTCTGCGGGGGTGGTGTTTTATCTCTTTGACGTCATATTTCCCCACTTTGAAAAACGAGGCGTTTGCTGAGGCTGGTGTCAATAAAAGCATTTATTGGACTAACAAGGACATTTTCAGTTCTGAAACTTGCAGGATATTCTTATAATATGATGACCTCTTAGATGTCAAAAGCTCAAGGAAAATTTGATTTCTCAGTTCATCACCCTTTAAACATTTTTTTATTTAAATCGATTTAAGGGGGCAAATATTGTACCTTACTGAAATAGGTGAGACTGAAGAGTGGGGGTACGAAGTCAGATGTGAAAAGCATCATGGGGTTCAACTCTAAAAAGATTGAGAACCACTGGGACTGGGTTAAGGAATAGAACAATCCACATTAAAGCGCAATACACATACCAAGGGCAGAAAGTAGGCCTAATATACAGAGGTCACTTACAAAGTTAGGTTAAAGATACAAACAAATAGCATATCAATAGCATTGTTTAATTTACAGACTGAGCTGAAGATTGATATACAGAATCAGATAAAATATGTGTTTTTGAAGGAGAGAAGGCTGGATGTTGGATGGATGTCTTGAGGAAGAGCATTCCACAACATCGAAGCCATTACAAAAAGACTCCCATGTTACCAGACTATTGAAACAGACAGAATATGACACAGCCCCACCTCAGATATTTTTCACCAGCCGCCACTGTTTAGAAGTGAAAATGTTCTCTTTCGACTATCCTCACTAGGGCTGTGCGATATAGGCTAGCTAATAAAAAAGATCACAATATAATGTTTCATATCGTTCAGTATTGATAATTATTGCATAAATATTTTAATTTTAATTTTGTGAACCATAAATCGGTATTTCCATAGTGAAATTAGCTTGCTTCGTTCAACAAATATATAAAACCCAAAATTGTGTAGTAGAGCTTACTCTTAATACCTCAGTTTTTATAAACTTTTTTTTCACCACACCTTTAATGCTCCCTTTGCACTGCATTTACATGATGAGACTAAATGATGGAACAGAAATGAGAAGGAAGACAGACACAATAATTCATAATTGCAGTTTTTAATGCTACATCAGAACCAGTCCATGAACATGGCTTCACAGCACACAGAACTATAGTGGAGGGTTACTCTTCATCGTGTCCTTTCTGTAATAAAAGAGCAAAACGAGAATGTAAGCTTCATTGCAATCTATGTTGAACTAATTTGACTATTTAATTGGATACAAATATTTTACCTTGGAACCTGAATCACGACTTTTGGCTCTCAGCTTGTTGACCTGAGATTCAGCAATATCAGCCCTCTCCTCTGCCTCATCCAGCTCATGCTGTATCTTACGGAACTTGCCCAGATTGGCATTGGCCTGTTCCTCCTAAAAACACAATGACAAAACATACTGTTAGAAATAATACAGAGACAGCAATACTTCAATTATTTGAGTGCCATCATTTACTTACAGCTTCCTCAGCAGATCTCTTATAGGACTTGACCTTCAGCTGGAGTTTGTCCACCAGATCCTGCAGGCGAGCCAGATTCTTACGGTCCTCCTCAGTCTGAAAACAGGATACAAAGTGACTTCACTGTTACCTGGTATGAATTATCGTATGAAAAAAATGCATTTTTTTGTATGTCAAAAAGAGTGACCTGGTAAGGTGAGCTCCTTGATGCGTCTCTCATATTTACGGACTCCTTTCACAGACTCGCTCGCCTTTCTCTGTTCAAGCTCCACCTCATTTTCCAAATCCCTCACCTACCGAAAGAGAAAATTATTATAAATTGACCAAACTCTGAACACAAATGTTCATGAATAATCGTCTTTACAAAATGTATGACTAGAAAATGCATAAAGAACTGAGTTTCAGAAACTTACCCTGGCCTCCAGTTTCTGGACCTGCTTCTTGCCTCCCTTCATGGCGATCTGCTCAGCCTCATCCAGACGGTGCTGCAGGTCCTTGATGGTCTGCTCCATGTTCTTCTTCATGCGCTCCAGATGAGCACTGGTGTCCTGCTCCTTCTTCAGCTCCTCTGCCATCATGGCAGCATCAGTGATGGCCTTCTTGGCTTTTTCCTCAGCATTCCTGCACTCCTGCACTGCCTCCTCAACCTCAGTCTGAAGCTGAGTATTATCTCCCTCCAGCTTCTTCTTCTGATTCAGCAGGCTGGTAGTTCTGAACATGGACAATATTGACATTCTTGTAGTCTCTAGTTGATATTGATACTAAGAATGGGTTTAAAGGTTTTATTTGTCTAATGCAGATGTGTCATACCTGAGAATGCAGGAGCTGAACTCTCTCACTGACATCCAGCAGTTCCTGCTCAGCCAGTTTCCTTCCTCTCTCAGTTTGTTCCACCATGGATCTCAGCTCATCCAGTTCAGCCTGCAGCAGATTGTTGCGTCTCTCCACAATGGCGATGTTTTCTTTAAAATCATCATTACCACGAAGAGCGTCATCTAGTTGCAGTTGGGCATCCTGTAAAGTACAAGTTTTACAATTGAAAAGACTGAAGAACTAGGTTGGATTTACCTAAGCATCATAAAATCTTGATTTGAAGATTCGTCATACTTTGAGATGTCCATGAAGACCCTTGAGTTGCTTCTGGGCTTCTGATGCCTGTCTGTTAGCCTGGCTGAGCTGAATCTCCATCTCATTGAGGTCTCCCTCCATCTTCTTCTTCAGTCTGAGAGCTTCATTCCTGCTGCGAGTCTCTGATTCCAGTGAGCTCTGCAGGGTATCCACCGTTCTCTGCTGGTTCCTCTTGTGCTGCTCCATCTCTTCATCTTTCTCTGTCAGCTTACGTTCAATATCAGCCTTTACTTGATTAAACTCCAGTTGAGCTCTCAAAATCTTTCCTTCCTCATGTTCAAGGGAGCCCTTTTAATGTGGAAGAAATTTTGTAACTCTTTTGTCAAAAATCACTCTTATGTGGACAAAAAGTAAATGCTTATTTGGGGTTACCTCAGCTTCCTCCAAGGCTGTCTGGATTTCTGCTTTTTCCTGCTCCAGCTGCTTCCTAATTTTCTCCAACTCATGGATGTTTTTTCCTGTCTCTCCAAGTTGCTCAGTGAGATCAGAAATTTCCTCTATTAAACAGAAAAATTACTGTTAAGGAAAAATATGCTGAATATAACATGTATAACACTAAAATATAGTTACCTTGAAGGTTCTTGTTCTCTCTCTTCATGGTCTCAAGATGATCCAGAACTTCTTCATATGAGTTCTTCAATTTGAAGAGTTCAGTGCTCAGAGATCTAGACTCCTTCTGTGCACTTTCTAGTTCAGTCTGAGACTCCTCAAACTTCTGCTTCCACTCAGCCAAAACCTGATTAGGCATTATTAAGGTGCTTAATTCATTACTGAAAAAATCACCAAAAAGGCTAAAGTAATACATATTCAAATATTAAATCTGTTTATTACCTTGTCAAAGTTTCTTTGCTTCTTGTCCAGAGCAGCAGCAGCAGCATTGGATCTCTCCACATCCACCATGAGATCTTCAATCTCATTCTGCAGCCTGTGCTTGGTCTTCTCCAGAGAGGAGCATTTAGCATTGACCGCTTCCACAGCTTCTTCTGCATCTTGCAGACGTTGAGCCAATTTTTTTCTAATTGTGTTAGCAAGGAGATTTTAATGGCTGATTCAAAATAATAAAACACCAAGTAATTTGTAAACAAACATCTGAAAACAAAATAATATATTCCCATCTTCTTACTTAGCATCCTCCAGCTCCTCAGTCCTCTGGATGGCATCAGTTTCATACTTGGTTCTCCACTGAGCCACTTCAGTGTTTGCCTTGGACAGACTACGCTGTAGCTCAGCCTTGGCTTCTTGCTCCTCCTCATATTGCTCCCTCAGCAGATCAGAATCATGACGAGCAGACTGAACTGCATGGGCCAGGGCATTCTTAGCCTGAAAGAAAAAAATAGTCAGTTGCTTAGAGTGATTTCTGTTGTCCTATTGTGTAACAAAAAATATTCAACTTTTAGAAAAACATTATGGATCGCAAAACAAACCTTGATTTCCTCCTCTAGTTGTCTCTTGAGGTCCTCAATTTGCTGAGTGTACGACTGCTTGCCTCTGGTCAACTGAGACACCAGGGAGTCTTTCTCCTCAAGCTGTCTGGCAAGTTCACCTGAAATTCCAGGAAAAATGTGTTTAAGTTATGACACATTTTTAATTCAAAGCTAAAACGTATTCAGTAAAAATTGCTTTATTTTGTGTTTTTACCATTCTCAGTTTGCAGCTTGGCTTTCTGCATGGTGAAATCATTGATTGTGCGCTGACCTTCCTCAGACTTGGTTCTGTACTCACTCATCTGGTCTTCCAGAGTTCTGCACATTTTCTCCAGGTTGCTCTAATGTAAACATATATTGAGTAAGTATATTATATTGATTTTAAATTATAGTTTCACATAATCCGTCTTAGTGACATACATTTCTGTTTGGCCACAAACCTTTGACTTGACAATTTGTTCCATGTTGGAGACCACATCATCAAGCTCTAACTTCAGTTCACTCTTCTCTTTCTCCAGCTTCTGCTTCACTCTCTGGAGATTGTCAATCTGCTCCCCCAGATCAGCCACACTGTCTGCATGTTTCTTCCTCAGTGTAGCCGCAGTGGACTCATGATGCAGAGTGGCCTCTTCAAGGTCTCTGCGCAGTTTCTGGAACTCAGCTTCACGTTTCTTGTTCATCTCAATCTGGGCCGCAGTGGCTCCACCAGCCTCCTCCAACCTCTCACTGATCTCCTCCAGTTCTCTGGACAGATCAGCTCTCTGTTTCTCAACTTTAGCACGGGCAGCTCTCTCAGCCTCCAGCTCTTCCTCAAGTTCTTCAATACGAGCCTATAAATGGAGTAAATTGAAGATTTTGATATGAATTAAGGATGTGAAGGTGAAGAAATTCAGTTTTTAATTGTAGTGTTCTCTAACTGAACTGAATTAATTTTATACTATAAAAAATCAAAGCATCGGTGTGCGGCTGAAAACCGTGTAACACCGGTAACACCAACAATTGCAGCAAGCCCATTATGAATCATAGTAAATTTAAATGATTATTTTACATGATTTAACTTTGGTTAAAACATACCTGCAGCTCCTTCAGTTTCTTCTGGAGCTGGGCACCAAGAGCTTGTTCATCCTCAATTTTGCTGTTGAGCTGGCCAATTTCAAAGTCCTTCCTTTAAGGTGATATCAGAAAGTTTGATTATATTTCATTTCATATTGTTTTTGTTTTATCAGAATAAAATGTTTGTTCTTACTTCTTCAGCTTCTCCTCCATTTGCTGTTTATCATTTTCCAAGTCCATAACGCTCTCCTGGGTCAATTTTAAATCACCCTCTAGCTTTCTCTTCGCCCTCTCAAGATCCATGCGCAGTTTCTTTTCTTGCTCCAAGGATCCCTCAAGCTTTTTATATAAATAGAATTTACATTATTTTGCAAAACATATCATACATCTATATATAAAGTACATTTTTGCCAATATATTTCTAGTGAGATATTATTTTACTCACATCATCCACTTGTTGCTCCAACTTGGCTTTAGCTTTGGTGAGTGTGTTGACTTTGTCTTCCTCACTCTGGAGGTCATCCAGTGTTTGCTGATGAGCCTCCTGAAGAGCTTTCTTCTCCTTAGTCAGCTTAGCGATGATTTCATCCAGTGCTGACATTTCCTCAGTAAGGTTTTTAACCTAAGCAAAAAGGCCATTTGATCAATAAACACTCCAAACACACCATATACGTATAATGCTGAAAAAGCAATAAGATGTATTACAGCCAACCTTGTTCTCAGTGGCATGTTTCTCTTTCTCCACTTTGGCCAGAGTGAGCTCAAGATCATCAATGTCCTTCTTGAGCTCAGAACATTCATCCTCCAGCTTTCGTTTCTTTGCAACTAACTCTGCATTCATTTCCTCTTCATCCTCCAGTCTCTCAGTCAGCTCCTTGACTTTGGCCTCAAGCTGGATCTTGCTCTTGATCAGACCCTCACATCTCTCCTCAGCATCTACAAGATTATCTTGCTCCTATCAAAGTGATAAAAAAATAATTTATGAATAATTAATATTTTTTTGACTTGTGAAAAGCAATTTTATTTCCATATGGACTTACAGACTGCACTGAAAGCTGCAGGTCATTCTTCTCTTGGAGAAGAGAAACCATCTTTTCCTCAAGCTCCTTTCTGCGGGCTTCAGATTTGGCATAAGCCTCCTTCAACTTGGTGAATTCTTCCTTCATGTTGGCCATTTCTTTCTCAGTCTCTGCACTTTTCAGCAGAGGCTTGATCTTGAAGTAGAGCTTCATCCAGGGCCAATTCTTGACACCCATGAAAGCACGTACATTCCACTGGATCACCAACAGAGAATCTCTGTAGATATTAAATAAGAATGTTCAGTCTTGCATTTTAAATGTTTCTTGGAGAATATGTTAAAGATTGAACAGCTAATCTAATCTAACCTTCTTTCCAAAATTTTCTGGAACTCAACTCTTGATAGAAAACCACGAGCCCTGGACTGAATTCCAGTTATAATAAGTGCAAGACGGTCATCTCGCATCTCTTCAAGAGTTCCCAGAAGACCAGCCTTAAAAAACACCTATATAGTAAAGAATTTTGTGTCAAAAAGGGTGACAATGGAAAAATGGCCTTGGAAAACATTTATGTTAATATAAAAATACCTTAGTATGTCCTAACTTGTACTGGGTGTGATCGATGTCCAGAGAGCCCAGAAGTTTTTCTGCACCCTTCTTGTTATCAATGAACTGTCCCTCAGGGATAGTAGCAGGATTAAGGATGCGATATCTACCAAAAACCGTACACATTAACAATTATTTTAATTTGTATTTATTTTTAGTTCTAGCAAATTATAAAATTTGCAAACAGAGTTAAAATGATGCAACTTGCAATAATTTGGAATAAGACATGAAAGCCATTTGGTTTTATACTAACCGTTGTTTGAAATCTCCATACTGGACCCTGTTGGGGAATCCCTTTCTGCAGATCCTGATGCCCTCCAGCACACCGTTACAGCGCAGCTGGTGCATGACCAGAGGATTCTCCATCGCCCCTGGAGTCTTAGTCTCATTGGGGATGAGGCACCGCACAAAGTGAGGGTGAGTTGACCTTAAGTTGGTCATCAGCTTGTTCAAGTTCTCCTATGGTCAAAAAACAAACCATAACTTTGTAAGGTAAGCAATTTTGTATAATTTGGTAGTGAACACATTTCTTTTTTTTATGATAATTTGTTGTAATATTCCATACCCTATGGAGGGCTGACACAGTTTGGAAAGAAGAACCCTTCTTTTTAGCACCTTTACCTCCCTTGGATTCTTGGGCTAAAATCAATTGGAAATGTGAAAGAAAATGTTTTAGCTTATATTATTCTGACAAATCATAGTTCACACCCAAAACAAAATTCTGTATATATACTGAATAATCTATACTGAAGATCAGTACACACTTGAGTCAGCCCCTGCATATCCAGCAAACAGAACAGACAACAGCTTCACGGTAGACTTTTGGAAAAGTCCGACCACAGTCTCATTGAGAGGGTCCTTGTTCTTCACCAGCCAGTTTGAAATATTGTAGTCCACAGTGCCAGCATAGTGACCGAGGGCAAAATGGGCCTCTGGTCTACCCTTGACAATCCTAGGCTTCTGGAAAGAAGGATTTTTCCCCAATGGTTGTCATAAAGCTTAGCTTTAAATGTTGCATCACTGGCTTTCGGGAACATGCACTCCTCTTCAAGGATGGACATGATACCCATGGGCTGCAGAGAACAAAATATAATGTGAATAATATGAAAAAAGAAAACACACAAAAATGCAGCAGTATTTAAAAGAAAGTACACATAATAAGTTTTATAATATTTCTGCACATAAACTTACCTTCTCAATAAGTTCAATGCAAGCTGCCAAGTCCATGCCAAAGTCAATAAACTCCCAGTCAATGCCCTCCTTCTTGTATTCCTCTTGCTCCAGCACAAACATGTGGTGGTTGAAGAACTGCTGCAACTTCTCATTAGTGAAGTTGATGCACAGCTGCTCAAAGGTGTTGAACTGCAGGTGGAATATATTGTATAAATCACAATATATTGAATATATTGTCACAATCACAGTCAAACAGGTTGCATGCTTGTTGGATTTGTTCTTGAATAATAATTTCAGCTTACATCAAAGATCTCAAATCCAGCAATGTCCAGCACACCAATGAAGTACTGGCGAGGCTGTTTGGTGTCCAGGGATTGGTTGATTCTCACAACCATCCAAAGGAACATCTTCTCGTACACAGACTTTGCCAGCGCACCAATAGAGTAGTACACCTGAAAAGAGTGAACGTACATTTAAAAGGGATTCATAATACTGTATTTTTTAATTCTGTAACATGATTGCAAAGCTAAACATTTTTTCATGATATGAAGTTTCTTCACCTGCTGGACACTCTGTCCCTTGGTGACCCACTCATTTCCAACTTTGACTCTTGGGTGGCACAAACCCTTGAGCAGATCAGCAGAGTTCAGGCCCATCAGATATGCAACTTTGTCAGCATCTTGTGAAGTAAAAAAAAAAATGTTTTAAATTTAGTTTGTTTCAAAAATTCACCAGTGGCAGTGTGGTAATAATTAATATCACTTGCCTTCAGTCCCATCAGCTTCGGCCTGTTCCTCTCTTTGCTTCTGCTTGAACTTCATGTTGCCGTAGTGCATGACGGCACCAGTCAGCTTGTAGATGCCACACTTTTCATCAGCAGTGAAGCCTAGAACATCGAAGGCTTCCTGTAGTTTAAAAATAGCGACAAAGAAATAAAGTCCCTCTACTCTTTCTTATACATTTTGTGGTACTTTTCAGCGGTTCTAATTTCTGTAATATTTTGTTTGCTATATAGGAATAAGTCACTTACATCAGTGGCCAATAGCTCTTCAGCATCATCAATAGATGCCACTTGTGTTTCTCCTTGGGAGATGTAAGAGTAATCATAGGGGTTGTTTGTGATGAGCAGCATCTCTGTAATGAGTGGACATCACAGTTAGATACAGTATGTAGACAGACACATTTGGTATGCATTCAAAATTGTACATCTAATTCCACATCAAAACTTACCCAGCAGTTCTGGTTTCTTCTGAGACAGAATCTGATAGAAGATGTGGTAGTCTCTCTCAGCCTTGAGCTGATACGTGACGCGAGACTTCTCCAGCAGATCTTGATTATGAAACATTCATAAAATGATTGCTGTGTTAAAAGTATATGTATGCATTATAGTTGTTTAATCATAGTCAAAATAAAATAAAGCATACACTCACAAGTCTCAATATCTGCGGAAGACAATTTTCCACTCACACCAAAGTGAATTCGGATGAATTTACCCTATTTGGTTAGAAGAACAAAATCACAGAATGATTAATGTTAATTAAATTCAGTATACACTATTTGGACACAATACATTCTTCATTAAAAAGGGGGTACTTTTTCAAAAAAATTAAAGAATAAAAAAACAGGGGGGGGGGGGGGTACTTACGAATCGGGAGGAATTGTCATTCCTGATGGTCTTGGCATTGCCAAAGGCCTCCAGGGCGGGATTGGCTTGGATGATTTGATCCTCCAGGGTACCCTATAAACAAGAATATAATCACAAAATCCTCAAATTAACAATAAATGCAGGCTACCTACAATATATTTTTGTTTTGTGATCTTTTTTTTATACAAAAATGAATATGAAATAAATTTGAATACAGGTAGGTAATTTTGTGGCTATATTCACCTTCTTTTCAGAAGCTGCATCCTTTTTCCCAGATACAGCAGCAATACTGGCAAAATACTGGATTACTCTCTTGGTGTTCACAGTCTTTCCAGCACCGGATTCTCCACTGTAGATTTAAAAGATAGACATTTTCATCATTTAAACACGTTAAGCCAATTTAATCGTACAGAAATTAGGCTGAAATGACTTACGTGATCAGAACAGACTGGTTCTCTCTGTCTGTTGGTTGAAATTTACAAAGACAATTTTTTTAATTTATAAAAAAAAAAATATATATATATATATTTTTAAATTTTGTTTAGTTGATTAGATGTGAAATACAGTTCTGACCTGACAGCATGTACTGATATGCGTTGTCAGAGATGGAGAAGATGTGAGGAGGAGCTTCAGTCCTTTTCTTGCCTCTGTAGGCTTTGACCACGGAGGAATCGTACACTGGCAGCCACTTGTATGGGTTGACAGTGACACAGAACAGCCCTGAATAGGTCTGTAATGTGACAGAACGATAGGTTCAGTACAGTTATGCACGTATTTACTGGCAGTAAATTCATTAATACCCAGTGCTCATCACTCACGTAGATCATCCAGGCTGCGTAACGCTCTTTGAGGTTAAACAGCACAGCGGGCTCGTGCAGGAAGGTGAACATCGCCATGTCCTCAATTTTATCGTACTTCGGTGGGTTTTGAGGGTGAACATCAACGTCCTTCACAGTTACTGTCTGTTGAACACAGAAAATTAATTAATGGTTTTAATAGCTTTATGTTGATAATATCCTAAATAATATGGCAAATCTAAAGTTTTTTTGTGTTCCATGTTGCTACTTTGATATAAATTGTATTACATATTTTTCAGCTTTTTCTGAAGTATTGCTGACTAACCAAGGCACCCTTACCTTTCCAAATTCAGTGTCAACAGTGACTTTGTCACCATCTCTACTGATGATGGAGGCTTTGACATACTCAACCTCAGGGTCGGGCACAAAGCATTCTTTCTTCATGTCGAAGGGGCGAGTTTGGGCCTCCAGGCGCTCCTTGTCTGACTTTCGTAAGAACGAAGCAGCTGCCCCAAACTCTGCCATTACGGCGTCACCCATTTTGAAATCTAGAAGTATACGGCCTCATAAATATAATGTCCTTCTTTGACGAAAACTGCATTGAAGCACTCACAACAAGTGTGACATGTAATTGGCATCCCAGTTACAGAAATGATAATCAAATGCATTTCAGTACTGTAGAAATAGTTTTCAGGTAGATGCAAAACTTCTCACCTTGTGTTCGTCCAAACTCTGTACCCTAAAACTGCAGAGCTGGTGTTATGCTAAGGGCGAAACAAAAGAATCATTAGCGTTTGAGATCACTGATGTTATTTTGCTCGTTACTGATCAGAAAAAAAACCTAAACTTGTAATGGAAATATCTTATTGTTTCAGCTTTGGAAGAAGTGTTTGTGAGGTCCAGGAGATCTTCCTTGGTCTTTTTGTTTGGAGGTTCTTTGGTTCTTACCTTAGGATGTCCTGTGTGTTGTGTCACTCCAGAGTTGAAGCTACCTTTTTAAAGGGAGTCTCTGATCCCAAAATGGTGGTTTGTCGTGGATGCCCCACCCTTGTCCCGCTAAATAAACCTTCAAATGATTGGATGGCACAGGGTGTCATACGGCAGTTGACATATATGGTGTGATGTAACAATAGGCTTCTGGGAGGAAGGACAAAAGAACACCCATGTTGCCTAAAAGAATCTTCAACACCATCCTAATCTGGAACTCCTTTTACAGCTTTGTCTCAGGTCAACAAGAACAACAGTTGGCTATTTTGGATCCCTTCCTCATTGACTTCTGAGAAACGTGAATCTGTCATGGTATGCTAGAAGAATTCGTATTGTCTTGCTCAGCCTCACCATTGTTTTTATTAGATTTTTCTCAGAAAGGCAAGCTTTGCAAAGAGCTGACATGCAATGGATCCAGTCAATATTAAAGCTTAATGCATTGACACAGATTTTAAAGTTTGTTCAGTTACTACTTAGGGACTTTTTCTCTTATATAAGATGATAATCAATTCCATTTATCTAAAGAACCTCTGTCAGCTCAAGGCAAATCACCCTTTTGTCAAAGTATCGTCTGCACACTTTTTGTGAGATATCAGGTTTAACTTTTGCACACATTGTAGACGTTTTAATGTCATTGCTTTAGACAGTCATATTAGCTGGAGGCATAAAAGAAGATGTGACAAATAATTCAGGTCTGTCTATAGATTGAGGTGATAGACAGTCAACAGCTGGTCTTCTGTGCTGGGAGGCAAGGTCGTGGAGATCTACTACTCGATTGTCACGGTCTGTACCGCTGGACCTCAACCTCTTGCTCTTCTTGTTGACATCCCATTGTTTTTCCTCTATCCTTGAGTACAAAGATAACCGTACTGCATTTTTCTCAGCTTCTTTACCGTCACTGCTGAGGACAGCTGTATACGGGGCCTCTGCGTTGTGAGAGGTTGCTGCAGCTGTTCTCAGTGCTGCAAATAATGTGGTGTGAATTTTTGCAAGTGCTGCATATTTTATTAGGAACCTTGGGATCTTTTAATGTAAGGATTAAGATCAACATGTGATCCTTTCAACATCATCAGTATCTAATGGTGTTAGGACATGCATGCTTATGAATTATACACTCTCGTGTTGTTTTAGTCAGTTGTCAGGATCCTAAAATATCACATTCAATGCACCCTTCTATGGTGTTTACTTGACCCAATTGTCACGCTAGGCTTTGAAGGTCACAGCATTGTTTTAAACCTTTTATTTTATTGTATCATCCAGAAGGTTTCCTGGCTTGCAAACCTACTAATTATAAATTATATAAACGTGGCAGACATCATTCAAAGATTTAATCATTATCAAGTGAAACTAAAGTGAAGTAAAAATAAATAAGATTAAATAAGGCGGCACAATTTAGGGAAAAAATCCAATTGCATTTTTTCTGATAATTTTTTTTATATTGCACAGCAAACCTTTTTTAGTCGTATTTTAAATCACAATTTTTATCAGAAAAAATGCAATTGGATTTTTTCCCTAAATTGTGCCGCCTTATTAATTTTTTTTTCTTTTTTTTTTTCCCTTTATTTATTTATCAGGGACAATGCACAAAATACATTAGTCTTACGAAGAGATGTTTTGTGCCAGAGTTAGCCGAAGCTATTTTCATCCGCAGTCCCCGGGTAGGTGCACACAATTTATAAAACATTATATTTACAAAACAACTATCACTAGTAATATAAGCTAGACATAATATTAGTCTATGAAGGTCACAAAAACAATCAGATAGGCTATACAAGACGAGAGAACATATTCAAAATACCACATCTACCCATAATATATACATTAAATGCACTGATGCTGACACAGCTGGTTCTCAAGAATGTATTTCTTTTTAAGTTTTCAGTTTTTTAATAATCTTATTTATTTTTACTTTACTTTAGTTTCACTTGATAATGATTAAATCTTTGAATGATGTCTGCCACGTTTATATAATTTATAATTAGTAGGTTTGTAGGGCTGTAGGCAAAATTACTAAATAAAATTGTAAAAATTAGCGCTTAAAAACAATAAATATATATTGTAACATCTCTCTGTGAAATCAAAAATAGAGAATTTAAAAATTAAAAATAATATTATAATTTTTTTATATTACAACTGCATAATTAAGACGCTAACACAAATACAAACACTGTTGGATAATCAGCTGCTTGTGTGTGAGAACAATTAAATCACATCATTTGTGATTTCATAATTGTACTAAGCCATTTAGGCTGAGATTTTGGTTTTATGTCATGCAGCTAGAAGTAAATGTTCTTAACCTGCATAAACTGCTGTTTCCAACTTGTGCATATCAAAAATGTGGCAAACAACTTTACGTATAAATCAGATAACGTCCTATCATATATCCTAATAATCAATAAATATTTGTATACCAATATTTAGGGATGTACACTATAAGATTATATCCTGTTTGTTTTTCTTATTAACAGGTCTTGAAGGTCTTAACATCATAAAGCCAGTTGGACCCATAGCATGTTAGAGTGTTGGGTTTTGAGGTTTTGAGTAAAAAAAAAAAAATTGCAATTATTTGTGGCATGTTGCTTACATGATTTTAGTGGTTAGCGCGTGTACCACATTCAGGCCTTCACACTGGATTAACACGAGATCTGGAAAACCTTCACATCCTGTCTCTTTGCCTTTAGCTGCCAGGTCCATTTCTTGCTATGACGAGGGGGAACATTCCTATCCACACTCTTCTCTGAGACGGTTCATTCTCAGCTGTTATGGCCCTTTGTCGTCTCAGCTCAACAAAGGGTCAATAACTTGACCCATTGTACTTCATGACCATTGAGCAGGCTATTAATGGAGACTGGGGGGGGGGGTCTGTTTGATTTACTTGGACAAGTGTCCAATGAAAGTCACATGATGCTTTTGCTCCTTTGATTGAGTTGCTTGTCATTTGTTCGTTATCCCTTGTTCAAGCCAGCTGGATCATGGAGACAGAGAATCAGAGAAAACAGGTATTAATATTTGCATTATCTATCTATCTATCTATCTATCTATTATCTATCTATCTATCTATCTATCTATCTATCTATCTATCTATCTATCTATCTATTATCTATCTATCTATCTATCTATCTATCTATCTATCTATCTATCTATCTATTATCTATCTATCTATCTATCTATCTATCTATCTATCTATCTATCTATCTATCTATTATAGCCCCTTTCACACAGAGATTCCGGAAAATACACGGATAATGTGACCGGCATTTGTCCCGGGATTGTTTGATTTCGGTTCATTCACACTGCCAGTGATTTGCCGGGATCTGTGAGTGCGTTCACACACAACCCGTTAATGTCCCGGAAAGCCGCGTGACGTCAGGATGAGACGTGTAACGTACGCGTCGAAAACATGTGCACGCGCGCACCTTTCCACAGAGCTGGCGAACGATCGCAGCTTCAGCGCGGATACTGAGGAGCTCCTGTCTCTGCTTCATTCCAGTTTGCAGACATTTTTTCATCTTTCTTTGTTGATGACGAACACAAACTTTCTTCTAAGAGCAACAGAGTCGCGCGATGGCACATGCATCATCACGATGACACCCCTTACGGCATTGGTTCTGGCTTTTGTTCACACAGCGCGCGTTCCGGGTCTGAACACGGCAATGTTACTAGGTCCTCAACCCGGGATCGATCCCGGCATCAATCCCGGGTTGTGTTTGCGTTCACACAGAAGGCACTCTGGCAATTTGCCGGGTTCAAAGTGCTGTGTGAAAGGGGCTTATCTATCTATCTATCTATCTATCTATCTATCTATCTATCTTATCTATCTATCTATTATCTATCTATTATCTATCTATCTATCTATCTATCTATCTATCTGTCTGAATTTTATTGTTCTTCACAATTAGGCAAATTGTCATGACTTTTGACCTCTGCTCTACAAATGTTTGTTTTTCCCTCACTCTCTTGACCCTGTTTTTTTTGCCCCCACTCAGCCACACATAAACCCTGTGCTCCCTGCTGGAGAAGATCCAACACATATCTGAAGCACAGATGAAGGTAATGTAAAGCAATGCTTTTTCTTTTTGATGTTTAGTTGCTCAGTGTTGTAATTGACAGGAAAAGTGTTTTAAGTATCATTTCATAAATACTGAATGAAACTAAAAACAACCACATGTTCATAATATGTGAGAACCATTGAAGTAGTAAAATACTATAAATTAATCATTACAAAATATCTGTGTAATTTAATTTACGTTGTCATTGGTTAAGATTGTTAAAGTGTGAAATGACTGAATCATACTTCACACCAAAAAAGAATAATGTTTGCATTAAGAAATTGTAGTCTTTAAATGTTTAAATTCCTAGTTGCTTTCTGTATTGTGAAAAATATTTGCTGTTATATAGAAAAAGTTATTTAAAATGTATGTTTTGAAAGTAGCTACAATCAAAATCTTTATCATTATTATATCTGAACTGAATTTATGTATTCAGATGTTATCCAAATGAAGTCACAATTAGTTGATGAACTAATAATTTACAAAACATGACTATACATTCATAAATGATTAATACGTGACAATTAATACATACAATAATTTACAAATTGTTGTAAGTTATCTTAAAAAATTGTAAATCATGAAATAATCAAACAGATCATTAATATATGGTTAATTTTGAACAGACCAGCTCATGATATATCAATAAATTATATACTGAGGATTTACTAATGTTTTGTTCATCATTTGTTCATGATTAACCATTTTTATTAAGATAATGATACTAAAACAATTAGGTAAAAATGTATAAGTAGTCAGCAATAAAGTACTTGCAAATCATTTGCAAACTGTTAGTTAATAGTTTATTCATACTTTATATATGTGTGTGTGTGTGTGTGTGTGTGTGTGTGTGTGTGTTGTGTGTATATATATATATATATATATATATTATATATATATATATATATGTATTTACTGTATTTGTAAACATTTTAATGGCATAATGAATGCCATTAATGTTAAATAAAGGTTAGTTTTAAAACACTTAATTAATGGCATTTTCCTATTTTTCATGACCTAATCAAAAACAATCAAATTTACTCTTAATTACCAATTACCAATTCCTGTGCTACGAGCTAATTAAACAATAATAATTGTGTTAATTACAGTGACAATGAATGGAGAACTCACTATCTGTACATAGCCTATTAATATATTAACCATGTAGAGACTAAAATATATAAACTATGAATAAACTATAGTTTATTCATTATTTGTAAGTATGTTATTACTGTATACTTATTATAAAGTGTTACCAAATTGTTTTAGTATCGTTATCTCTAAACAATGGTTAATCATGAACAAACCATTAGTAAATCATTAGTAGGTATAATTTATTGATGTATCGTGAAGTTGTACGCTGGTCTGTGTTCAAAAGCATGACTTATAGTCAAAGGATTCCAGTGGGTTATGTTAAATCCTTTCACTCATCAGCACAGACTTGTGTTCTGGTCGGAGTTTGTGGGATCTAGCGATAATGTGAACCTGTTTTACCTTCCACTGAAGCTCGCATGCAGGTGCACAGGGGTTAAAGACTCAGAGAAGACAGTTGTCTCTACCCTCCCTAGTCAGCACTTACATTGCAGTACAAACAACAATGTGTTCAACACCTGTTATAGACCTTATTCAGAGCAGCGCCATGACAGTTATGAACGTGAGGCTGTGAGGGATAGACTTACCGTGTTTCCAATGGCATCCGCTGTAAAAAGCTGAATAAAGCTCCTAGATTACTTTCAATTTTCCACAGCTTATATTGTCGGGAGTTTTTTGTCAACTGAAATTTCTTGGAAAGATATTTTTCCAGTGTTTCATGAGCAGAACAATCCGAAAACACATTAAATTACAGTACAGCCCATTGAAGAGATGCATGTCTATCCCTCACAGCCTCGCTTTCATTCTCATTAAAAATCAAAGATAGCGCTGCCGTGAATAAGGCGTATAGATGATGTGTAAAAGCATGAATAAATCATAAACAAAGCTTTCTGCATGCACTGATCTAAAGAGTAACTTTTCATCACTTGTAAATGAAGAGGTTAGTTTAAATGAAGACAGAGGTTGGTGCAGAGAAGAGAAGAAGATAATTTGTAGATCTTTCTTACTTGTTACAAATTATGTGAATATGTATACAAGTTTTTTACAACATGCTCGTAAATGCCGAATTAAAAACCAGATTGATAGATTCGCCGCCTCCTCTTTATTTTCAAACAACTCACACGACTGGCACAAGAAACTTTATCAAACTTATTATTACCACGCATTACTGTCTGAACATCTGGTATGGGGCCCCCTGGTGGGCATGGGGGCCCTATGCAAACACTTAAATCGCTTATTAGGTTATTAGGGCCGGCACTGCTTGCATCTTACATGTTTGTGCTTTTGAACATAGACCAGCTTACAACATCAAGATACATCAATAAATGATATACTGATCATTTACTAATGTTTTTTTTTCATTAAGTGATTAATAGTACATCAACTAATAACTTATTTACCATCTACTAATGATTTACAAAAAAAAATAAAGATAACGTGCAATACTTTTGTAAATCGTTAGCATAACACGTATTAATAATTTATGAAGGTATAGTCATGTTTTGTAAATTATTACAGGGTTTTTCTACAGGGTCAAAAATGGTCTTCAGTGGTGGCTGACAGAAATGGTTATCCACACACACACACACAGTAAAAAGTACATTACCCAAATGTTCTGTGAGCCCGATACTGACGCTATATTTATTAACCGTCACCCTCACTGTCATTCATTCTTGCCCTCTTTGCATAAAAGCTGTGATTTTTCCACTGACTTTCATAGCTTTGTAAGATAAGATCCTTCTTTGCTAGACCTGATAATTATTTTGATGTGTATCTATATATGAATATAAGGTAGTTTTCATTAACACCTCTTTATGGTACATTTATTCAAACACACATATATAAGTAACAGTAAATAAACTCTTTTCTAGTGTTTTTTATTGCTAACTAACGAACTGTGAACACTGTTTAACTTTCCTGAGGTTAATGCAACATTAAATGATAATGTTCATTCGTTGGTTTTATTGACATCTTTCTACAATTGACAATCGGATGATGGGTGATAGTGAAAATAATTGCTTTAATCGACGATACCGATTATTGACCAAATCATTGATGCATCTATACTCATAAATCAAAGTAACTGAACAAATAAGGCTTTGGTGGGACACAAATTCATTTTGCCAGTCGCCAAAAAGTTTTCAATGCAGGAAAATACCCTGGATTAATTTATCATTAACTAATAATCTATAAATTACTTATTGCAGAATTAACAAAACATTTATAAAATGTTAGCATATCATTGCAGAATTAACAAAACATTCATAAAATGTTGGCAAATAACTTAATTATTAATAAACATATAGTAATGTTTTGTAAATGATTAGTTCATCATTAACTAGAAAATTCTTTAATGACTCATAACTGAACATAAAGTTTTACATGTTATACTCTCTCACATACAGTCTTTTCTTATTTGTTACTGTTGGTTTAATTAGTGGGGCTAGTAGAAAAAATCGATTCACCTACCATTTTTTTTATTTACGATTCTAAAATCGATTTTTTTATTCCAGAATTGAATTCAATTTAATTGCTTTATTTTTGTCCTTGCTTGTAGATGAGGTTGACTGAAAGCACTGAAAAGTCCTCGCGTCGCGACTCATATAAGACAATAGAGCTGCACGATTCATCTTTAAAAGACTGTGATCTCGATTCAAACACCCACGCGATCTTTCAATTCATCTGTCTATTAAACTTGACAAAATCATATCCCAACATTCAAAGCTGTGTTGGCGCTGCCGCTGACTCGGAGAGAGTTGTCATGAAACAGCTTTATAAAGAGTCTTTTCAACCTCATAGTATCATTAGATCTGCAACAGTTAAAATTATCATAGAAGTACTTGGATAAAAGTTTAAAGTTCAAATATGAACACTGATGTCTACGATAGCGATCAAAATCAGCTTTTGATATTAAACTTGGTGCTTAAAATAACACATTTATCGATTACATTTTTTCGCCACTAAGTGGTGACAAGTGACTGTTAAAAAATGTATTTGTTATTGAATAATTTATTCAAGAGAATGTAGTGTGTATGATGTAGTATGATGCTTCTGAAATAAAAGTAAGAAAGATGTGATGATTTGTTTTTGTAAATATGACTCATCTTATACATCATGTACAGTCTGTATAAGTGTATGATTAAATTTTTCTAGATGGTCTAGTGTTAAAAATGTGCAATATCAAATCGCAATACTTGTAGAATCGCAATTCTTAAAAAAATCACAATACATATCGTATTGGCACCCAAGTATCGTGATGGTATTGAATCGGGAGATAAGTGTATCGTCCCAGCCCTAGTAAATAGTAACACTTATGGAACTTAACAATATGGTTTAGTTCATTTATGTTAATATAGGTTACTGTTCATTTACATTTTTTAAAAAATATTTCATGAGTTAACAATGGAAGTATGTTTAAATATTGCATTAGCATTTACATAAATTGATACATTGTTGTTCATGGTACTTAATGCATTAACAGAGGTAGGAAACCTCTTTAACACCTCTTTAACACAACAAAGGTAGGAAAAATCCTGAGCAAAATTTCTTGAGCAATACCAGTGGAAATGTTAAAAAGATTTCTTAAAAAGACATGAATTGGTGTTCAAAAATAAACCTACACTGAGAAATTAAAGGAATAAAAACTGTGACAACTTGCCCCATCCTTCTTTACATGGACGCCTAGAAAGTATGCTTCATATGATATTTAATGGTGGTCCTGCTCTCAAGTGGTGGTGACTGACTATTGCAGCTCTCACATTCACAGTATTGTGGTGGTTACTTGTTAGCCTGGCTCCGCCCTCCTACGCACTTCCGCTCAATTTCATTTTCCTTCAGTACTCCGTCTGGGATCGTGCCGTAGACTTTGGTTTCCAGAAATCAATTTTTTGTAGGTCCAATCAGCGAATAGAGGGAGTGGCTGAGAACGATGACGTTGATGTATCGCGCGCGTCAGTTTGATTTCAGTAATGGCAGCGGAGAAAGACGTGAGAAAAGCTATTCGGTCTGTTGTTGGAAAACTGCCGAACATGCAGAATTTAAAGCCGGAGCAAGAACAATGTGTGCTAAGTTTTGCTGCTGGCCATGATGTTGTGGCCCTCCTCCCCACGGGATTCGGGAAAAGTTTGATTTTCCAGCTCTCTCCGCTAGTGGTGAATGAGTTAGCTAAGGCGAACGATAGGGATGCAAAGCCGATAGTTGTTGTCATCTCCCCTCTTGTTGCACTAATGGAGGACCAAGTGAAGGAGGCAGAAAAGTTAGGAGTTCGTGCTGGGCAGCTCGGCGTGCACGATGACCGTGACATTTTGGACGGACGATTTAGCCTGCATGGTGTTCGGAAGCCCCGAGTCCTGGCTTTTAATTTAATGGCTTTGATGGAGGCATTATAATAGATCCATGTGCACTTGAAATCATAATGCCTTAATTTCATTTTATTCTCTGAGGATGAGCTGTTTTAAAACCATATACTGTCAAAAAATATGGACTTAGTGTCCGTGACGTCACTCGTAGTGTTTCTGAAGAGCATTTTTGAAGCCCAAAGTAGGCGGAGCCGGCCATCCCCATCTTGGCAGCGCGTCACTCCTGGATGAAATTTATCAAGTTTAATTAATCAGATTCATGCACTTTACGTCATCTTAGGATGTTCCAATGTATATTCAAACTAATGAATCCTTAACTTTGAAATCAGTAGGTTAAACTTTATGCCTTTTACAAAGAAAGATTACACTTGAAATATTCTTAAAATTGTAATTGCTGCTGATTTACCTTTGAAAACTTTTTAATAAAATAGCAAAAAATATATTAGAAATAAATAGATCTAGGTTAATATAAGCCTTCTCATTAATTTATTGTATTGTTTCGTTAAATACAAAATTGGGGGGAGAAAAACTATATTCCATACATTATACAATATAAACACCTTGTTTCTTTGTATGGTTGACCTTACTTCAAATGAGAATTTAAGAAAATTAAGAGTTTAGTTTGAATTAGATCTTACACTAGACTAGTCTGTGGCACATAGAGTACATTCAGGTAACTGACTTGCTGTTGTGTTCAAGATCATGTTGGGATATTGCAATGTCTACATTGTTAAAAAAAGACAAAAGAGGATGAGGTATTCATTTTCATGTTTGGTTTATTCTACAGAACTACAGAAGAGATCGTCACAGCAATCAATGTTTAGAGAGATCCATCTAATATTTTCACTCTTCATCAGCCCCCTTCTGTTAGGAAGAAGGAGGAGAAAAATGTTAACGGTAAGCTGATCCAGTTCAAAATTAAACTCCACACCGCTAATCAATATTGATGTTATTTTCATTTTCAATAGCCACACTTGTTAATATAAATGATTTCATAGTGAGTTGTTGAAACTAGATCAATCATAAAGTCACTAAAATGCTATTCTACTGTGACTATTTACTTTAGTCTTTTTGTGTGTATGACAATTCACTTGTTTTAACGTGCGCTCTCTTACCTTGGATCCTGTATCACGAGTCTTGGCTCTAGCTTGTGACTGAGATCAGCAATATCAGCACCCTCCTTGCTCCCAGCTCATGCTGTACTTACGGAACTTGCCCAGATTGGAATGATTGTTCTCTAAGATTACATACAACATCATTGTGAAAATAAGATGCAATTACTATAGAGTTGTATCATTATGACACCATGGGGAAATACTCACCGAACCTTCAGCATGAATCTTTGTAGGATTTGAACCTTCGCTGGGTTTGTCCACAATCCTGCAGCAGCAAATTCTTTGGGTCTTCCTCAGTCTATGCAAAGCAATAAATGGTTTTTCTAAATGAAATGTACATTTAAATACTGTAAGACACCACTTTAATGTATTTAACAAATAATATGATAAATTAACAGGGCAAATTGTTAGTAGCAAATTTCCTACCTGTAGTGAGTCCTTGATTCGCTCTCATATTTACGAATCCTTGACCGAGTCACTGGCCTTTCTCTGCTATCTCACCTCACTTCAGCCTCTCACCTAACAGATGTGTAACAATTTTAGTTACAAACTTTCAAACTAGAATAAGCAATTTACAGAAACAACTGAATATTGTTCAAAAACTTACCCTGCTTCCAGTTTCTGGACTGCTTCTTCCTCCTTCATGGCGATTGCTAGCTCATCCAGACGGTCGCTGCAGGTCTGATGGTCTGCTCCATGTTTTCTTCATGCGTCCAGATGAGCATGGTGTCCTGCTCCTTCTTCAGCTCCTCTGCCATCATGGCGCAATCAGTGATGGCCTTCTGGCTTTTTCCTCAGCATTCCTGCACTCCTGCATGCTCTCAAACCTCAGTCTGAGCTGAGTATTATCTCCTCCAGCTTCTTCTTCTGATTCAGCAAGCTGGTGTTCTGCATCAAAATAGTTTATACCATTTTAGATCAAGTTCATGGTGAAAGTAATGTTATTGAGTAACTGATCACATGAGTAAATATTTTAAACTATTACTGAGAATGCAGAGCTGAACTCTCCACTGACATACCAGCAGTCCTGCTCAGCCAGTTTCCTTCCTCCTCAGTTTGGGTTCCAGCATGGATCTCAGCTCATCCAGTTCAGCCTGCAGCAATTGTTGCTCTCCTACAATACGATGTTTCTTTGAGATCATCATTACTAGAAGAGCATCATCTAGTTGCAGTTGGGCATCCTGTAAAGTACAAGTTTTACAATGAAAAGACTGAATAACAAATTTGGATTTACCAAGCATAATAAATTTGATTTGAAGATTTGTCATACTTGAGATGCATGAAGACCTTGAGTTGCTTCTGGTTTGATGCCTGTCTGTTAGCCTGGTGAGTCGAATCTCCATCTCATTGAGTCTCCCTCCATTTCTTCTTCAGCTGAGAGTCATCCTGCTGCGAGTCTTGATTCCGTGAGCTTGCAGGGTATCCACCACTCTCTGCTAGGTTCTCTTGGCCTGCTCCATCTCTTCATCTTTTCTGTCAGCTTACGTTCATACAGCTTTGACATGATAATCAGCTGAGCTCTAAGAATCTTGCCTGTCCTCATGTTAAGGGAACCCTATGAAGAGTAACATGGGTGTTTGTTATAATTAGATTTATAGTTTTTGGGTTTACCCTTTGTCTTGCGTGAATGTACCTCTTAAAATAATCTAGAATGATCAATTGTTTAAACAACAGCTTGAGTTTTCAAATGAATAAGAACTTTGGTGGAAATGGTTGTTCTTTTACCTCAGCCTCTTCGAGAGCAGTTTGTATCTCTTGTTTCTCCTGCTCCAGTTGTTTTCGTAGTTTCTCCAGCTCATGAATATTCTTCCCACTCTCACCAAGTTGCTCAGTGAGGTCAGAAAATTTCCTCTGTGCAGTAGAAACAACATGTGAGCTCACAAATACAAGCAATTAAACTAATGGTTTGGAGTTGTAAAAAACATTCTTACCTTGGAGATTCTTGTTCTCCCTCTTCATGCTCTCCAGGTGGTCCAATGACTCCTCATAAGAGTTTTTCAATTTAAAGAGTTCAGTGCTCAGAGATCTAGCTTCTTTTTGGGCACTTTCCAGTTCAGTTTGGGACTCCTCATACTTCTGCTTCCACTCAGCCAGGACCTGGTTAGATGTAATAAGACCAAATGGTCAATGAGAGCAGTGCAGTTTAATGGTATTTTGTTTTGCTAATTTATGGCTAATTTTTGCATCTAATGACAAAATGTACTTTCTCTCCTTACTTTATCAAAGTTTCTTTGCTTCTTGTCCAGAGCAGCAGCAGCAGCATTGGATCTCTCCACATCCACCATGAGATCTTCAATCTCATTCTGCAGCCTGTGCTTGGTCTTCTCCAGAGAGGAGCATTTAGCATTGACCGCTTCCACAGCTTCTTCTGCATCTTGCAGACGCTGTGTCAGCTTTTTCCTGTAATAATCAAAATACAAAATATAGTGAAAATCAGAAGAATTATTCATTAAACTGTATTTAAATGTGTTTAATAGGCCTCAAACTATAGCAGAAAATTTAGAAAAGTGTCTAATCATTCAAGACAAAACTTTTAAATATTGTTTGTTTCTTACTTAGCTTCCTCCAGCTCCTCAGTCCTCTGGATGGCATCAGTTTCATACTTGGTTCTCCACTGAGCCACTTCAGAGTTTGCCTTGGACATACTACGCTGTAGCTCAGCTCTTGGCTTCTTGCTCCTCCTCATATTGCTCCCTCAGCAGATCAGCATCATGACGAGCAGACTGAACTGCATGGGCCAGGGCATTCTTAGCCTGAAGACACAAATATTCATGGCCAGTTGTTGATTACAATAGTCAGGCATGTGATTGGCTAAGGACAAAAAAGCAGGAAAATATACTGAGTCTAGAAAAATCACAAGTGCAAAATAATTGTATAAAATCTGAACAGTTAGTGAAAAAAAACATTATTTAGTGGGGTAATTATTTAGTTATCTTAAACAAGATAAAAATCAGAAAGATCAATTATTTTATATATAATATATATATATATATATATTATATATATATATATATATATATTATATATTATATATATATATATGCGCCTATATATGTCTACTAATAAAATTAAGACATTTTTTAAATGTATATCACAGCTGTTTAATGAGGCAGCAACATATGATAGATAGGACAGAACAAAAACAGGCTATTAATAATCTTTCATTGCGCAAAAGTATTATGATGTGATTATGAAAGGCTCCGATACAGTGCGGCACAACGCGCTTATGCGCATCCCGAGCGCAGAATGATGCGCTTGAAACAACACGGAGTCACGGCGCGCAGCTCTTCCGAGTCCGCATTTGAAAAGTTAAAAGCACAAAAGAAAGGCATATTGATGCGTAGTGTATTATACAGTATCTATCTATGCAATAGTTTATTGAGCCTTTTCTTTTAACAGTTTTAAATTTTACTGTGCGCGCGTGAAGAACAAGTGGAGGCTATAACTGCTAGTGCTCTCCAGTGTTGTGATCCAAGTTAACAGACACACGGTAGAAAGGAAGATGATTAAGGTACAGCAATACAGTCCAGCAAGATAGTCATTTTATCCGAAACCATAGAGCTTTATCTACAGATCAAGTATAATAATATTAACATTGAATCTTCTTGGAGAGAGTTTCATCGTTGTTGACTCTTGTAACCGAACGCGACGCGCTGTTTTGCTTGACAGCCGAGGGAAAAGTTTACGTGAACTTGAATTTAACGACTTAAATATACATTTCTATCTCACATTATACTATAGCTTCATATAGTATTACTACTACGTCAGCCTGTAGATTTCCTCTTATGCTCTCCTTTTCGCTTGACACCCCCCACCCCCCTTCTTTTTCTTTTTTTTTACAGATCTGCATGATTCGCGTAGGTCACATTTTCAGGTCGGAAAATCCGGAATTCCGGATTAATCCGGAAAAATCACATCCCTGAATAGTGAATTTGCATGTCTTTAGCAAACATTTTAGACATTGAAGGAGATTTTGAAAACCTTGATTTCTTCTTCGAGCTGTCTCTTGAGGTCTTCAATTTGCTGAGTGTTTGATTGTTTGCCTCTGGTTAACTGAGTCACTAGGGAGTCTTTCTCCTCAAACTGTCTGGCAAGTTCACCTAAAATACAATATTAAAAATATTGATTTTTTTCCAATTATCATTATGTTACAGTTTGGTAACATAACAATATTTTGTGTTCTTACCATTTTCAGTTTGCAGCTTGGCTTTTTGCATGGTGAAATCATTGATAGTGCGCTGCCCTTCCTCAGCCTTGGTTCTGTACTCAGTCATCTGGTCTTCTAGAGTTCTGCACATTTTCTCCAGGTTTGTCTGGACAATAAATTATATCGTAGTTGATTGCATTCTTTGACTGACAACACATACATTATAGACTCTCACCATCATTTCTCTTACTCACCTTTGCCTTTGCAAGCTGCTCCATGTTGGAGACCACATCGTCCAGTTCCAGTCTGAGTTCACTCTTCTCTTTCTCCAGCTTCTGCTTCACTCTCTGGAGGTTGTCAATCTGCTCCCCCAGATCAGCCACACTGTCTGCATGTTTCTTCCTCAGTGTAGCCGCAGTGGCCTCATGTTGCAGAGTGGCCTCTTCAAGGTCTCTGCGCAGTTTCTGGAACTCAGCTTCACGTTTCTTGTTCATCTCAATCTGGGCCGCAGTGGCTCCACCAGCCTCTTCCAACCTCTCACTGATGTCCTCCAGTTCTCTGGACAGATCAGCTCTCTGTTTCTCAACTTTAGCACGAGCAGCTCTCTCAGCCTCCAGCTCTTCCTCAAGCTCTTCAATTCGGGCCTGGTAATGCACGAATTCAAAATTAAGGTTAAAATTCCTAACTTTCATATCTTATTATAAGACATATATAAAGTTTACCTGCAACTCTTTCAGTTTTTTCTGGAGTTGGGACTCCAAAGCTTGTCCATCTTCAATCTTGCTATTGAGCTGGCTTATTTCAAAGTCTTTTCTGCCAAGTAAACAGGATGACACATGAATGAATACATGCATAATCAAATTATCATAATATCAAAATATCACATAACACTTTACAATAGGATTCCATTAGTTAACGTTAGATAATGAATTAAACAACATTAACTAACAATAAACAATACATTTGTTACAGTATTTATTAAACTTTGTGAACAATAATTAATACAAAAAAATGTTAGTTTGTTATTAGCTCAGATCCATTGAATAAAATTAACAGTATTAACTATATTTAATTTTAATTTAAATAATGTTACTACTACAGGTTTAAATTTACATTAACTAAGATTAATAAATGCTTAGAAGTATGTTTCATTATTAGTTAAATTATGTAGTTAACTAAAGACAAATAGAACCTTATTATAAAGTGTTACCAAATAAATATAAAATATATTACTTCTTTAGCCGCTCCTCCGTCTGCTGCTTATCATTTTCCAAATCCATCACATTCTCTTGAGTTAACTTCAAGTCACCCTCAAGCTTTCTTTTAGCTCTCTCAAGATCCATGCGAATTTTCTTTTCTTGTTCCAGAGAACCTTCAAGCTGAATTTCATGCAAATAAAAATAATTATGCAATGAATTAAAAAAGCTTCTCATTTTAATTCTATTGTTATGTTTTCTGACTCTTACATCATCCACTTGTTGCTCCAGCTTGGTTTTGGCTTTGGTGAGTGTGTTGACTTTGTCTTCCTCACTCTGGAGGTCATCCAGCGTTTGCTGATGGGCCTCCTGAAGAGCTTTCTTCTCCTTGGTCAGCTTAGCAATAATCTCATCCAAAGCTGCCATCTCTTCGGTCAGGTTTTTAACCTGTAGAAATGTGTCATTGTATCAAGGGGCTCCTAACACACAATTCTAACATCACTAACAGGTTCATTGTTGAAAACTGACCTTGTTCTCAGTGGCATGTTTCTCTTTCTCTACTTTGGCCAGAGTGAGCTCAAGATCATCAATGTCCTTCTTGAGCTCAGAACATTCATCCTCCAGCTTTCGTTTCTTTGCAGTCAGCTCAGCATTCATTTCATCTTCATCCTCCAGCCTCTCAGTTATTTCTTTTACTTTGGCCTCAAGCTGGATCTTGCTCTTGATCAGACCCTCACATCTCTCCTCAGCATCTGTAAGATTATCTTGCTCCTGTACACATAAAAAAAAATTGAAAACTTGTTTTGTTTTCTGACTTGTTTGAAATGTGAAAAGTGCAGAGCTGTAGTCCCATGTGAACTTACAGACTGTGCTAAAAGCTGCAGGTCATTCTTTTCTTGGAGAAGAGAAACCATCTTTTCCTCAAGCTCCTTTCTGCGGGCTTCAGATTTGGCATAAGCCTCCTTTAACTTGGTGAATTCCTCCTTCATGTTGGCCATTTCTTTCTCGGACTCTGCACTTTTCAGCAGAGGCTTGATCTTGAAGTAGAGCTTCATCCAGGGCCAATTCTTGACACCCATGAAAGCACGAACATTCCACTGGATCACCAACAGAGAATCTCTGTAGATATTAAATATGAATATTCAGGCTTGCATTTTAAATGTAACTTGGAGAAAATGTTAGAAAATGAAAAGCTAAAATCTAACCTTCTTTCCACAATTTTCTGGAACTCTTCTCTTGATAGAAAACCACGAGACATGGACTGAATTCCAGTTATAATAAGTGCAAGACGGTCATCTCGCATCTCTTCAAGACCACCCAGAAGACCAGCTTTAAAAAACACCTGAATAGTAAAGAATTTTTGGTCAAAAAGGATGACAGTGGAAAGTGGCTTTGGAAAAATGTAATGTTAATATAAAAATACCTTTGTATGTCCTAACTTGTACTGTTCGTGATCGATGTCCAGAGAGCCCAGAAGTTTTTCTGCACCCTTCTTGTTATCAATGAACTGCCCCTCGGGGATAGCCGCAGGATTTAGGATGCGGTATCTACACAGAAAATAATATTTAATATGTGTTTTTTTGTATTTGAGCAAATACATAATTGTGCAAACAGAGAGTTGAAACTAGCAATAACTTAACGTTTATACATAAAGTTATTTTGTAAGGCATCAAAGCCGTTTGATTTCATTCCAGCTTCCAGAAGAGATCAGATGTGTTCCAACAGTAGTCACATTCAAATCCGGACCCAAAACACATATGTTTAGCTCTTCATTTACTGAATGAGCACTGTGCCACTGTACTTTTCAACTGATTGCATTTTATGTTATCTATGTATCATCTTTTTATTCTTATTATTTTTTTAATATAACTTTAAATTATCCTTGTTTTTATTTTTGGTTAAGATTTTTATTTTTGGTTTGGGCTGTCTGGTTGGAAGTGTTGAGAAAATTGGGAAGAGAGAGACTGAATTTACAGATGTACTGCAGTTATCCCCAACCGAAAGCAGGCGGTTGGGAATAACTCCATTCCATTAAGGAGTTGGAGGTACACTGGAAGCCATCAGAGCAGAAGGTGTTAAAATACTCCACCCTATTGATCGGTAGGAGGGTCACTAGGAAGCAGGGAGTTGCTATTTGTGTGTCTCGCGAACCGGAGTCTATGACTCTTCCATTTAGACAGGGGAGCCCTGAATTTAGTGATTCAGGCATGATATTTTCTGATTATTTTAATTCCTTTTCTATGTAAAGCACTTTGAAATACCATTGTGTATGAAATGTCCCATAAAAATAAACTTGCCTGGCCTTGCCTTCATACTAACCGTTGTTTGAAATCTCCATACAGGATCCTGTTAGGGAATCCCTTTCTGCAGATCCTGATGCCCTCCAGCACACCGTTACAGCGCAGCTGGTGCATGACCAGAGGATTCTCCATCGCCCCTGGAGTCTTGCTCTCATTGGGGATGAGGCAGCGCACAAAGTGTGGGTGAGTTGACCTCAGGTTGGTCATCAGCTTGTTCAAGTTCTCCTGTTGGTAGACCACAGAGGATTTAGATTAATATCAGGGCTTAAAGTATTCCGGCACCGTGCCGGATCTCCGGCATGCGGCCGTGAGGAAGAAAAAAAAAAAAGAATTCGGGAACTTGAATGCGGTTTAATATTTTCGAGTCAGTTGATTTCACCTACCAATCATATGAGAGGAGCGCAGCTCTAACTAACGTTACAAGCCTATCAGAAGCAGAGCAGGGCGGGTCCTGGCAACACAGTGTGATTGAGATCCATACGTCATGTTAGCGTCGTCGGTGAAAGCATGGAGCGGGCGTTCATGAAGCCTGGGGATGATGTCCTGGTCCTAGCTGCTACCCACGGCGTGATTTCACAGACTTATCCCCCCCACTTTTCAAAATCCCGTTTGTGTCCCCCCCCCTACTTTCAAATTCGTTTGTTATGATTTTTAACCGCAATCCCGTCATTGCCACAGAGGAGCAGGTCCGAGCCTGTGTAAAATAACGACTGACTGAACATTCTAATGAGCAGCAGAGCAGGCATAGCGTTTGTGGCACAGACAGCGAGGAAACTCCAGAAACAACATCAGGTGACTTTAATGTCATCATGGATAAAAAGAAAGAAAAGAGATGTGAGCTGGTTGATTTCGTAAATTAGCTCAGGTCAGGATAATCATATTTTCTGTTTACACCTTTTGATGTTAGCCTTACGTTGACGTTAACATACACTGCTGCTAGGTAACTGACTGTTCGTTAAATGTTTAATGTAGAACATTCTGTGTAGCTTACTAAAAAAAACATTCTGTGTCCTACCTTGAAAACGAGTCCACTTTAAACCGCTTCATTTTCTGTCAGCAATGAATGACAAGTGCTGTCAACGTATGCGATTTTTTTTTTGTCCAGCTTTAATGTGTTTAAAATATTTAACACAATTAATGCAGCATCCGTTCTTTGTCATTCTTTAGCTAAGATTATGATCACGCTCTTATTAGTTATTAGTTTGTCCACCAAATGCAGTTTACACCATCAATGCACGACAAGATAAAAGAGAACGCGCTTCAGTAAATGTCCTGACACACACACACACACACACACACACACACACACACCACACACGAGGCACAAAAAGTCACGAGCCAGTATCGAATTCTCTTTCGCGCTTGAACAAACAATAACGCACACATTTACGCCAAAATGTCCGTTTTGTCGAGTATCCTTACAAGAACCATTCATTATTAACCTTAAATGAGTTAAATAAAATCTTAAATGGAAGTGAAGAGTAGTGAGAGAATGAGACGCGTGAGATCCTGTCAGCAGTGGCAGATCTTAAAGTGATAGTAGCCACTAATTCTCTATGTCAGTAAAGTTAACCACAGAACAAAGGGAACAGAGAAAACTACCAACTACTCTTTGACTAAAGAACGTTTGTAGCTTTAATAAGAATTAATCTAATTTAATTTATAATTTATGCAGTGCGGACTATTTTATAACCCTATTCAATTTCTGTATATTTCATACCTGTTAGACAGGAAAGGTACAGATAAATATGACATTTATTATGGGTTTAAGTGAGGATTGTTTTAAGTTCACTTTAATTAAAAGTTTTTGGAAGCCTAACAAATGTTTAAAATTTAGGGGGAAATAATTTTCATGGAGACATCAGTGATACTGGCCTTCATTAATAAAAAGATGCCATTATATACAGCCATAATACTTGAAAATAAATGGTTCCATTTGAAGATAAGTCCGTCTGTGAACCCCCCCCCCCCACCCCCTCCCCCCTCCCCCTCCAAAAAATAGTTCAGGCTCAGGAATTTTTTTCACTTTAACCCCTGTATGCAATAAAACCTTGTGAGACAATATAGTGTTATAATATCCCTTACCCTATGAAGGGCTGACACCGTCTGGAAGGAAGAACCCTTCTTTTTGCTACCTTTGGCAGCCTTTCCTCCAGAATCCGCAGCTGTGAAATAAATTATTTTTGTTATTATTAAACAGTAAAAATAGTGCTTATTATATTTTCATGTCACACATCAGTGTGTACTTACCTGAGTCATCAGTAGCGAAATTAGCAAACAGAACAGGCAACAACTTAAGAGTTGACTTCTGGAAAAACCCTACAACCGTCTCATTGAGAGGGTCTTTGTTCTTCACCAGCCAGTTTGAAATGTTGTACTCCACAGTGCCAGCATAGTGAACAAGGCCAAAGTGGGCCTCTGGTTTACCCTTTATTATCCTAGGCTTCTGGAAGTTTGGATTTTTCCCCATATGGTTGTCATAAAGCTTAGCTTTAAATGTTGCATCACTGGCTTTTGGGAACATGCACTCCTCTTCAAGGATGGACATGATACCCATGGGCTACAATGATAGTGACAGAGTTAACAAAAGAAAAGTATGATTTTTATCTTCACAGTATAATTATCAACATAGTGTTCACCCACCTTCTCAATAAGTTCAATGCATGCTGCCAAGTCCATGCCGAAGTCAATAAACACCCACTCAATGCCCTCCTTCTTGTATTCCTCTTGCTCCAGCACAAACATGTGGTGGTTGAAGAACTGCTGCAACTTCTCATTAGTAAAGTTGATGCACAGCTGCTCAAAGGTGTTGGACTGCAGGTGGGATATATTGTTTAATCACAGTGGTCAAACAGGTCGCACTTCTTGTTGAATTTGTTTTATGAATAAAAATAATCAGTTGATTTCAGCTTACATCAAAGATCTCAAATCCAGCAATATCCAGCACACCAATGAAGTACTGGCGAGGCTGTTTGGTGGCCAGGGATTGGTTGATTCTCACAACCATCCAGAGGAACATCTTCTCGTACACTGACTTTGCCAGAGCACCAATAGAGTAGTACACCTAATAAAGAAAATATTGAATTTGCAGAATTTGACACATTGCAAACTAGAAAGCGATTTTTCAGATACTTGAAAGATTTTGTTTGTATGTCTTGGAAAGTGAACCTATGGTGCTGAAAATTCTAAATGTCCATTTGATTATTATTTTCATTCATTACCTGCTGGACACTCTGTCCCTTGGTGACCCACTCATTTCCTACTTTGACTCTTGGGTGAAGCAAACCCTTGATCAAGTCAGCTGAATTTAGGCCCATCAGATATGATATTTTGTCAGCTTCTACATGTTAAATGAGAATACAGAGCTATGACTCTATTTACAACATGTCTTAGACTTTTTTCCTTTATGAAGCTGGTATTCCAAGTTGTACTGACCCTCAGTCCCATCAGCCTCGGCCTGTTCCTCTCTTTGCTTCTGTTTGAACTTCATGTTGCCAAAGTGCATGACGGAACCAGTCAGCTTGTAGATGCTGTTCTGCTCTTCTTGGGTGAAGCCCAACACATCGAACGCTTCCTACAGCAAATTTACAGAGCATGTAAAATTGTATGGCAAATGTTTAATATTCTTCATTTTTGGCAAGTAGATTAGAAGTCTTTCTTTTTAAAGAATAGACTGGCCAAGAGAATCAGTTATTCTCTTACTAGTCATTTTATACCTGTATGACTTAATTTCTTTTGTGGAAGACAAAATGAAAAACAAAGGTTCTTTACCTCACACAATAACATGGCTTCAGAAAAACAAGTTCTTTGATGGTGCTTTTTCATACTTATTGACAGCCCCTGAACATTATATGCTTTTATTGTATCAAGACATTATCAATTGGTGTTCCACATCAGAAACGCAATCATACAGGTTGTCAAAACTGTTGTTCTTGTATTGTGAACTGCCTATGTTTTAACAAACACCCACATCAGTGGCTTGCAGCTCGTCACCGTCATCAATAGATGCCACTGTTGTTTCTCCTTGGGAGATAAAGGCGTAGTCATAGGGGTTGTTGGTGATTAGCAGCATCTCTGAAGAGAAATGGAAACATAGATCAGAAAAGACTACTAATTAGAGATGTCAATGTTATAGATATGATGGGTGATTTTACCCAGCAATTCTGGTCTTTTCTGAGACAGAATCTGATAGAAGATGTGGTAGTCTCTCTCAGCCTTGAGCTGAAAAGTGACACGAGACTTCTCCAGCAGATCTAAATTAATTGATAAATAGTTGAATATCAAAACAGTTACACATTTAATCAATGTGTGATTTATTGGAATGATGTTGGACAATTCTTACAAGTCTCAATGTCAGCAGAAGCTAACTTTCCACTGTGGCCAAAATGGATACGGATAAATTTACCCTGTAAATAATGCAATACATCATATAATACATAACATACTCGTACAACATATCATGGAAACCAATATAGAATAATAAAAACACCAATGTAAACCCCACTTACAAATCTGGAGGAGTTGTCATTTCTGATGGTCTTGGCGTTACCAAAAGCCTCGAGAGCAGGATTACACTGGATGATTTGATCCTCCAGAGTACCCTGAGAATCATATTTTAACAATAGGTGTGAAAAACGTTTGATGTAACTTCTTTTCAGTTAACACCCATGCATATTTTCAGACGCTATGTAGTCTTGTAATAATAATAATAATCCATAGAGAACCTAAGTCACAGTAGAAAACGAATTGGGAAAACAAAAATGTTTTTTGTTTACGTGTTAATGCATTGCAATATGGTAATTAAGTAAGGGTGTATCAAATTATGACAATTTGTGACTGTAATATATAATAAATGAAGACCATTAATTTAGCAAATTTTTTTATAACTATGTCATATAGAAGGTATATTCATTCATCTATAATAAGCCATTCTTTGGAAATTAAGCACCTTTTTCTCCAATGATGGATCCTTCTTGCCAGGCGATGCTGCTGCAATGCTCGCAAAGTACTGGATTACTTTTTTAGTGTTCACAGTCTTTCCAGCACCGGATTCTCCACTTAAAATAAAAACAGTTAATTAAATGGCTGATAACATGCAGCATAGAAAATATTGGTAAAAGTAGGAGTATTTTGGTACGTCATATTATTACATACGTGATTAGGACAGACTGGTTTTCTCTGTCTGTGAGAAAATAAAACATAAGAAACTTAGCATTTGAAATTGCATTAGAAATCAACAAAAAATTACAAGTCAGATCATCACCTGACAGCATGTACTGGTAGGCATTGTCTGAGATGGAGAAGATGTGTGGAGGGGCCTCATTTCGTTTCTTTCCTCTATAGGCATTGACGACTTCCTGGTTGTACACTGGCAAAAACTTGTAGGGGTTCACAGTGACACAGAAGAGCCCAGAGTAGGTCTGTAAGAGATTCACAGAAGGTTTAGATCTACTCATGCAAGATAAAGAGAACGTGTGAGTGTTTTAAGACTCGACGCACGTAGATCATCCATGCTGCGTAACGCTCTTTGAGGTTAAACAGCACAGCGGGCTCGTGCAGGAAGGTGAACATCACCATGTCCTCAATTTTATCGAACTTTGGTGGGTTCTGGGGGTGAACATCAACGTCCTTCACAGTTACTGTCTGTGGATAACAAAAATATTTTGACATTCACTCTGTACTTCTGTGTACAATCTACAACAATGCAGAAATTATATTACTTACCTTCCCAAATTCAGTGTCAACAGTGACTTTGTTACCGTCTCTACTGGTGACAGAGGCTTTGACAAACTCAACCTCAGGGTCGGGCACAAAGCATTCTTTCTTCATGTCAAAGGGGCGAGTTTGGGCCTCCAGACGCTCCTTGTCTGACTTTCGTAAGAACGGGGCAGCTGCCCGAACTCTGACATCACATCCACCATCTTTCTATCAGACTGAGGCATAGATGACAAAATTCTCAGAACTTTTTAAATTACAATTAAAAAATCTTCTGTAAAAAATAAAATGTAATTATTTATAAATATTAAATATTTCTAATTATTTATTGGTCTTTCAACAGAAATGATTGCATTAAAAAAGAAAATATTGCATAAACATACATATACTATAACAGACAATATACTTTATACACATTGTGTTGACCTTTATAAAAGCATGCCTTACCAGATGAAATCCAAACCCAAGAAAGTCCAAATCCTTTCAATAAAAAAAGAAACATCATTAATGAGAAGTTATCTTATTCTATTGTTCAGTCCTCATAAGCAATTTAATCTAAATGATGTGTGCTCTTACCTTTTAGATGGTACAATGATGTGAGCTTGCAATATTGTGCTGTAACTTATCTCTTTTTATAGAGGCACAATGACTGTGACGTTGACCATCTGTATTTGGTCCGGGTCACTTGTGTGTGTAGCTCTTTTTGGGTGCCTGAAAAAATCTTTGTGTGAGTCATAGTAGTTTATCATGTGGAATTGGTAGCGCTACAAGATCAGAAAGGATCTAAATCACAATGACGCTATTTTTGTCCCATATGTATATCTCCTTATTTAAAGATATCAGATCTTTACTAAAGTTTTTTATACTGAAATGTACACTTCCAGTTTCATATGTTATAGTCAGTTTCATAGGCCAAAATCACAATATGTCTGTTTTTTTTTTTTTTTTGTATGTATGTAAAGCATTACAGAGGTAGTGATATTGTATCTTGTATTTGATATTGTCTTGTGTATAATGTATCTGAACCATAGTTGAACATTCACATAATCCTTTTTAAATAAAATTGCTTAATTGACAGTTATTTTAGAATAGACAGTTATTAATGCATTATGATGCTTTTCCTAAACTGTGTCATTTTCTGTCCTCAAAGAGAGACAGGCATGCACTGGGAATTTCACAGGTTTATCTTTGTGCTCAAGGATCCAGACAAGGTAACAATGCCTCACGAGCAAGACGGCTGTCACGAAACAGTAAAATTGTCAGTAGACAGCTGTAATGGGAACAATGAATATCTGCACTTGCGACCTTTTGTTCTCGCCTTATGCAGAGACAGCTGCAACTCTAGCTTGTTCTTGTCTGTTGCTACGACCTTTCTTGATTTCCCAAAGCTATATCCTTCATTTGTGTTTTACAAGTTCATTAGCAGTCATTCAAATGAACAACAGCTTCATTCATGTTCATCCATGTACAAACCCATTCTTTCTTCAAAAAGATTTTCCAGCTTTACAAAGATTTCCAAAACAAATGCATGAATTGCATTCTGTAAGATACAATATTTATTTAGTATGTTTACAGAAGTTAATATATTCCGAATACATTACAGCAGTTTACTTTTTCTGTGCATCAGTTTACACGGAGATGCTTATAATTATTCCTTATTAACAGATAAAGCATGACGAGCACGTCAAACTAACAGTCTTAGCCTCAGATCTGTTTCTAAACAGCTCTACAGCGTTGATTTGTTGTTGAGCCGTGTGAGCCATCACTCAAGACCTTTTGTGAGGTTTCTGGCCTACCTTGACCTCTTGTCCCTCAGTTATTCTGCACCCTCTCAACAAGGACCTTACTTAGTCTTAGCACTTGGGCAATCTATTCTAGCCCTCTCATCCTTTACAGAGCCTCATTCTGACCTGTCTATTTACCCTTGTTTATCAAAACTCAGGAGCAAGAAATGGGGGCAACCTTATGTCTAATAAAGTTTGTAATCGGAGCTTCCTTTTGTCACTGGTTGCACTAGAATGGTCTTGCATCTGTTGGGTTAAATGAGAATCCATTGTGTCTCTACTTCCTGTCTTCTGCTTCAGACAATGCAGCTAGTTTTTCTACTAAAAATTTGATTTAAAAGCTGGAGTAGGTGTAATTCTTAAGTATTAAACAATGGTATATTGAATAAACGCAACAGTGGCAAGGAAACATTTCTTGACACTTTTTTTTTTATAGTTTCATTGATATAAACAGTGGGGTTAAAAACATGCGTATTGTAGTTAACTGTAACTAAAAATATAAACATTGTTATTACTTGAAATGAACATTAACTGAAATAAAAGTCAAAAAAGAAAAAAACTTTATTTCAGCTAGTTGTCAGTCAGGGCAACATGTCTTGTTTTAATTTAGTTTAACTTGATGTATTAAAATAAAAACTTAAAAAAAGAACCATGTAAGCCAAAAAAACCTCCATACCTGGCGGGATGGAATGGACAGGGTTTACCATGGAGATTGTCATTAGCATTCAAAGAACTGCCAGAGAGGTGGTGCAGGAACTGTGCATGGCGACTAACTTTGCCCTCCAGGCGACCAAGGTCACAGCGCGGGCCCTCGGCTAGACGATGTCTACCTTGGTGGCCCAGGAATGACATCTCTGGCTGAACCTTGCAGAGATGCGGGATGTAGACAAAGTGCACTTTCTTAATGCCCCCATCTCGCAATGCGGATTCTTCTGGGTTCGACTCAGGTCCGACACAGTGAACCACACACAGGAACCAATCATCCAACCACGAGCGCTCAGGGCAAGGCGGAGGGTTCCACCCAAGCCTGATGCCTGCAGCGGCCCGGGAAAGCATTGCCTTCAACTCTGAATCCGACGCCGCCTGAGCTACCACCCCAGTAGGAAGAAAGTCAGCAGAGTCTTCCTCAACAGCCACTCACGATTCAGCTATTGACATCTGGTCCTAGCCAGAGCCCGAATGACATGCTGGGTCTGCCATGAGAGGCACCCACGCCATCATCCGGGATTCCGATAGCATGCGACGTGCTGGAGGAGTTGGAAGTCTGTGGGGGCTAGCCTGGCGGAAATCTCTGCACAGGACCTGGGCTGGGGACTCTACCTTTAACAAGGAAGGAGAGTCGCGATCGCAGCGTCATCATGGTCATTTTCTTGCAATAAGGACATGAACTATCCACAAACGCAGCTGAACCATGCCCAAACATGTGAGACAGCAATCATATCACTACGACAGAGCAAGATGGCGCCTGTGTTCGGCTCTGCCTCTGCTCTCGCTCTTTTCTCACGTGTATATGTGGTTTTTCTGGTGTTGTTTTTTGTCATATCAGCCCTGATAACAAGTAGCTGTGTCTCAGCTGTTTTAAAATACGATCGCCACACGTTATTCCACATCAAAAGGTCTATGAATGACTTCTCTGTTACCTGGGCCAGGTCTACAGAGTTTTCCCCTCCAAACTTTGATTATTCCACGTCATAACCGATGTACCTGCTAGTAACTACAGTAGGAGCGGCAGGAGAAGGAAGCGGGGTTCCGGGGCTGGTGTCCAGGTCAGACTGAGGAAACAACGTGGACAGCCTCCATGTCTGAGAGGTCCTGGATCTTTTTTGGATTGAGCGTAGCATGAGGTCGGTTCCTGTCTGCAAGCTGGGCATGAACCCGTCCTGTGCGCCTCCGTCCCTTTGGATCAGTCAACCTGACCGGACTTTTCTGTCTCGCCGGCTGCGAAATCCCATGCGAGAGCGGTTTCTGTGTCTTGTGTCATGCCAGATAGCAAGTGACAATAACGACCTATCAGAACGTGCCCAGCCGGCGCGAATTGCTCTGTTTAACACACGCTCCATTGCTAACAAAACGTTCATTGTCAACGATTTATTCACAAACGAACATATTGACTTTATGTTCCTAACTGAGACTTGGCAGCGGGAAATGGAGTACACTCATCTCAACGAACTGTGTCCTCCGGATTGTTCTGTGTTTGGGACACCGCGGGTGTCGCGGCGAGGAGGTGGACTCGCGCTCGTGTACTGGGACTGTTTCTGTTGCAGGCTGTTGAACTTGAACTCTTTCGACTCATTTGAGCTACAGATGACTAAGGTTGGAAATATTGATTCATTTTATTGTGTCTTAATTTACCGACCTCCTGGTCTTGCTCGCTTGTTTTTAGAGAATTTTGCAGAGTTTTTATCTTCAGTTATCAAACTTGAATATGTTCTGATACTCAGGGATTTTAACCTCCATATTGACTCTTCTTGTGGCATCTGAGTTCATAACTCTCACAGAAACACACTGTTTAAAATGAAATGATTCGGTGAGAGTTATGAACTCAGATGCCACAAGAAGAGTGTTGTTTTCTCTTTAGGCCTGAACATTGACCAATTGAGTGTTATGGACATTAATGTGACTGACCACAGTTGCATATTTTTTAACCTGTCTTTAAATATTGATTGTCTTCCGTGTAAACCGATGCTGCAAAGACGCATAATTAGCCAAACCACAGTTGATACATTTTCTGAGGCATTTGACCCTAGTTCTTTTATTGAGTGTAGTGATGTTGATTCATTTCTTCAGTCTTTTGATAATCATTGTCTGTCTATTTTAAATAATGTTGCACCTCTGGAAAGTAAAAGCACATCCCCTAAGAATCCCTGCCCTTGGTTGAATGAAGAAATAATGTAATTCAGGAGAAAGTGCCGTAAAGTTGAACGTTGTGGAAATCAACAAGTCTGGAAGTACATAGACTGCATTTGATAGAGCTTATCACAGTGCTTAATGTTATGATAATACAGGCCAGGTCAGTTTATTTTTCGAATCTTGTAACCCTGAACAAGAAAAATCCTAAGGTCCAGTTTGATACCATATCTAAGATTGTCTTTCCCCTTGCTTCTCAAGTGCCTGTGCACTCAAAGTCGGACTGTAATAGGTTTTTACAGGTTTTTGTAAATAAGGTGCAAGATATTAGAGCTACTATAAATCCATCTCTTGAGACCATATCCTGTTTACTTTTATACTTTTTCCACTTGTCAATGGAGAGGATATTAAGGTCTTATTGAGTAAAGTTAAACCATCTTCAAGTCCGCTTGATGTATTGCCGACTTCGTTGCTGTTAAAAGTGTTTGATTTAGTTGGTCCGTATGTTGTTAGACTGATTAACCAATCCCTTTTATCTGGTTCCGTGCCTACCAATTTTAAACAAGCAGTTGTCAGCCCCATACTAAAGAAACCAAATTTGGATTCTTTTGAAGCAACTAACTACAGGCCTATATCTAAATTGCCTTTTCTAACTGAAATTCTCGAGAAAGTGGTGGCGGGGCAGCTGACTTAATTTCTAGAAGAAATAATGTTTATGATGAATTTCAGTCAGGTTTTTGCAAATTCCATTCTACTGAGACTGCGCTTCTTAAGGTATCAAGTGACATTTTGATGGCTGCTAATTATGGACAATACACTGTGCTAATTTTACTTGACTTATCGTCGGCATTTGATACATTGGATCATGGACTTCTGATAAATCATCTACGCAATGAAATGGGATTTTCTGGGTCTGTTCTAAAATGGTTCACTTCATACTTGAGTGATAGATCATTTTGTGTGTCTGTAAACAACATTTTGTCAGACATGACCCCGCTTTCATATGGAGTTCACCAGAGCTCGATTTTTGGTCCAATTTTGTTTTTATTGTATATTAGCCCTCTTAGTGAAATAATTCGTAATTTTAATAATGTGTCATCACTTCTATGCTGATTATATTCAGCTGTATTGCTCTTTCAATTAGTCAGAGTTAGGTAAATTAACCGATTTATTAGAATGTCTGTCGTGCATTAAGACCTGGTTATATAATAATTATTTACAACTGAATACAAAAAAGACTGAAACATTGATCATTGCTCCAGAACAAAAACTACCCCAATTAAACAACACCTCTGTTCCTTGGATTCGTCCGTCCAGATGAGTCTAAGAAACCTGGGTGTTTTGTTCGACCAATCGATGTCACTGGATGGTCATTCTAGACAGATGGTCAGAAATTGTTTTTTTCATTTGAGAAATATCTCTAAACTGAGATCAATACTACCTAAAGCTACCATGGAATTGATCATTCACACTTTTATCTCCTCACGACTAGATAATTGTAATTCTCTTTTTACCTGTTTTAACAAACTTTCTCTGAGCCGTCTCCAATTGGTGCAAAACGCAGCAGCCAGGCTAATAACAGGAACCAACAGAACGGCACACATTACTCCCATCTTATTTAATCTCCACTGGCTTCCAGCAAAATATAGAATTGAGTTTAAAATTTTAGTCTTAACTTTTCGAGCACTACATGGCCAGGCACCCCAATATATTGCTGACATGCTGACCTCTTATTCTTCCGGCCGCACTCTTCGTTCTTCAGGTCAAAACCTCCTGATGGTCCCCAAAACACGCCTTAAAACCTGGGGGTGACCGCTCATTTCATGCCTGCCCTCGTCGTTGCGTGTGGCCGATTCTGTTGATTCTTTTAAAAAACAGCTAAAGACAGTACTATTCAGACAAGTGTAAAGACTTTAGGCGGGTCTAATCCCTGGGGAATTTGCATATCATAATTAATAATTGGTAATTAATAATTATTCATACATGTTTGGATTAGATCAGTCTTACATGTTAACCCTCTGAGGTCTGAGCTGTTTTGGGGCTCTTTCGGTGTTTTGATATGCCCTGACATTTGTGCTTATTTCAGCTACTTAAAACATACCATTTGCCAACATATAAATTTGCTGTATTCAGCACAAACTCTGCTACAATAATATGTGAGCAAAATTGATGTACTTGTTTGCATTTTATAGAAAAAAAATAATATGCGTGGTTAGTACGTTTTGGAAAAAAAAATGTCACTGCAATAAGGCCATTTAACACATAATGAATAGTTGAAAACAATACTGTTAGTTACTATTCTTGTAGGCTAGAATTTTTACTTCAAAATGAAGTGAAAATCATTCTGACCACTCTTTCAGAAACATCAACATAACGATTTGAATTTCTTACATCAGTTTTTGGGTCAGCAGTGCTGTATGCGTGGGAGTGTTAATGCCCATGAATATTAATGTGATTTACACCTGGGAAGACTAAAGACACTCCCCCAATGGCTAATGGGCCATCAAGGTGCTTTGAGGCAGCCTGAACAAAGAATGATTCACTGGTGAACAAAAAGTTAAAAAGAACAGCATTTATTCAAAATAGAATTTACGTTCTTTCCTAAGAATGTAAAGACTTAAAGTCATTACTATCACTTAACACATCCTTTCAAAAAACAAACATAAAAATACCAAACTTGTTTTTTTTATAAAAAAAATATTTTTATTCAAAGAATACTAAAAAAAAACTACCGCAGGTTTAAAAAACTGTTTGAATAGACTCATGGGCGAATGCGAGTCTACAGAGCTCAGTTGCGGTCCAGTTTCCCGTGCAGGAAGAAATCGCAGTGTCTGTGGAACCATGTCAACATCGGTCTCTGTTTTCCATGACAGCGTGGACTGCATGTTGCTCGTCTGCTTGTTTGCCTTGGCTCTCTTCGGAACTGGTGCTTGGACATTGTCACATCTGTTATAAAAAAAGAAGAAAGAAAAAGTGTGAGCATGCTGATAAGACAATCAAAGAAACTGTATTATTATCATTATCAATCACTAATTACCATGGATTTAAAAAAGACATATTTGTAATTTCACACAAGAATGGGAACTTTTACATTATGACGATGTAAACACAATTAGGCTACATTTCATCTGTAAAATATTACGTCTATGCACTTACTCAGTATTATTCTCGATCGCACTGAGAACTGAACGACACCTGCGTGTCCCTCTGCGAGGTGCTGGAGAAGGAGAACGTGATGCAGCCAATTTCCTAAAAAACAAAACAAAATAACTGTTAGCATACATTATGTATACAACAGAGTTATTGAATATTCTGTACTGAATATGCATCTGTTACTGAATATTCTATATAGGTATTATTGTTTTTTTTGTATTATGTTTTGTTATTGAGTGTTAAAGCTGCCGTGACAATATAATTTCCTGCAAAGGATCAATAAAGTATCAACAACAACAACAACATCTGTTGATGGCCCATATAGAATGCATGCTGATAACACAATCAAAGAAACTGTATTATTATTACGCTTATCAATCACTAATTACCATGGATTAATTTCACACAATAATAGGAACTTTTACATTATGACGATGTAAACGATATTACGTCTATGCACTTACTCAGTATTATTCTCGATCGCACTGAGAACTGAACGAGACCTGCGTGTCCCTCTGCGAGGTGCTGGAGAAGGAGAGCATGATGCCACATTCCTAAAAACAAAACAAAATAACTGTTAGCATACATTATGTATACAACAGAGTATCTGTTGATGGCCCATATAGAACGCACGCATTTATTATGTACACTCAATGAACGGATCGTTCGCGATCGACACATCGCTACATTTCAAACATTTACACCTGTATTCACAGTGCATAAGGCAGTAAGCATGATAATTAGTGTCATAGGCTAACTAAAACTGAACATTTGCGAGTATCTATGGCCCATATAGACAGCACGCATTTAGGGATAGGCTACACAATGAACGGATTGTTCGCAAAAAAAGCACATTAGTAAAACACACTGATCTAAAGACAGAGACTTGGACAGTCACACAGCTTTGTGCCATTCCTAAAACATATAGGTTACATACCTGTCATCTCCAAGGTGTTTGATTTTTCACCATGTTCATGTACAGAGACTCACGTGAATGTCAGCTGGACTCATCAGTGCTGGTCCCTGTAAAAACCTTTTTTAGAAAACAAAAAAACAGCTGTGAACATGCTGATATTAGGAGAAACTATTTTAGATTTGTCTGGTTCAAATTATGAAATTTACTAAATACATACATATACTACATATATGAACTCCCAATATATGTTGTGCCTTGTAGTTGTAGGCATATGTAGGGCTGCATGAAATAATAACAATAGCCTGTAGCAGCTAGGCAGCCTATAAATCACTAAAAAGTTCAGTAACACTACATTAGAGAAAACTATATGGATTATCATGTTACTTAAAACGTTTCCATTCGTTACAACGTTATGAGATGAGATCGCTGGAGTAAAACCATAAAGCCTAATGATTGGTTTGTTTTGCTTTTCAAACCCACAGCGCACGTGACTCAAACTCAGCGCGTGCAAACATTTACTGAATGCGATCGAGCCGGACCAAACTATGAAACGTTATATTATATAACGTTTCATAGTTTTTTGGTCCGGCTCGATCGCATATTCTTACATAATTATACATACCTTCGTGTGAGCAGATATCCACAAACACAATAAACACAAGTCTAAACATAATATTCACAATCATACGAGCCTTCTGTATCGTGCTGTTTAATTATCAAACATATGTTTTTATGTATATACATTTAGCATTAGGCTTCATGTTTTACTCCAATCACATTTCATAACGTACATTTTAGTCTGGCACCAGTTTAACTAGTAGCTACAAGTTTATGCAACAATAACATGCTGCTAACATGCTACTAACAAAGACATGTCTTACCTTATAAATCCTTCTTATAATCAAATTGTGTTCTTCTAACTCGTCTGATGTAAATCCAAGATAAACAGCACAGCACACGTGAAGAGCAGGACTGAAGACTGAAGTCGCGGATTCTCTGTTTTGAGGTCGTTAACAGTTTGCGTTCCTCCACATGGCTCATTAGTATGCGAGCAGCTGTTGCGCGCGGGCGTGGTCACATTAACTTTAATGAGGTCAGGCTGGAGAAACTGTACGTCCTTGCTTTCATACGAATTACTTAAACAGAGAATATTTGTTTTTGATATGATTTACATCATTTAAAAATAGAGACTCAAAGTGTTGTAAAGACATATGTTTCATGTCACAGTGACAAGTATTAGCTGAGTTACAGGTCATGTTCTGTCGCGTTTCAGAATGAGCTTTACATTTAGAGAGACGGCAGAACGCGCATCATGTTCATTTTCTTTATTTTACGAAAAACACAACATTTTGTTTTTATTATGAGTGTACACAAATAAAAGAAGACATTTAACAGTTTTGAATGATGTATAACACTTACATGTAAGATCAAAATCAACAGAGTAATTTGAGTCTCTTTTGCACTGATGAGAAAAAAAGTGAGCAGATCACGGCCGCGTGACGGCCGACCCCAGAGGGTTAATAAATCTCCCTCTAAAGGAGAATGTCATTTTACCTGGATGTATACATGCAATCCTTTCATTTTTAACAAGTTGATTGCAGTTAATTACACAGATCACGTCTTACAAAGCAGGCAAAATTAATTTAGCTCAATTGTCCGAATAATATTGAGGGGATCCCCAATATCATCTTACTTGATAGGATTTCAGGAAACGCAATTCTCTGGCCAGAAGAATTGGGTTTTCTGCCCTATAAGCAAATATGTAAAGCTATCTTTAAGTTATAAAGTTCGTAGCAAGATCTTTGGCACTTAAGAGACTCGAAATTGAGCAAAGAGGAAGTCCATCAGTCAAGTGAATATAATGATTTAATAAAGGCATGTCTACTTATATATATTTACTACGTTACAGGAATACATGTATTTACAAACATTAACACGAACGAAACATAATATGACATCAATGAATGAGAAATGCGTAAAGTTTGGGCAATGGATAACTTGCACGCGAAAGCGTGTAAGAGAGGGAGAGAGAGAGAGAGGGTGAGAGTTTAGAGAGTTGCATGGTTGCAGTGAGATTAGGAAGAGAGATGATCTTTCTAAATAAGTTAGCAAATTCACATAGACAAACGGAACTTTGAGAGACAACAAGACTTCAACAAATCTTAAAAACGTGATCAAACACGGATACTTGCAGAGGTTTGGTCTTTGCATGGCTTGTGAAGAAGCGTGTGTGTGTGTCTCGCAGCCCGGTGCGTCACGTGCGCGCGCCTCTGCTTCAGAGAAAGCGCGCGTTCGTTTGAATCTCTCTTAGCTGGCTTTGCTGAAGAGATATGTCACGCGGTGTTCTTTTCACTTCGTGGAAGTAAACAGCGTCGAATATGAAAACAAAACTAACTTAAAGAAAAGAAATAAAGATCCCAAAGGGGAAATCACGCGGAGTTACGTCATGGCTGGTGAAGAAACGCTTGTGCGTCTCTGGGTCCGGCGCGTCTCGTGGTAACGGCGCTTGCTTCTCCTGTGCAGGGATTTCGACGATTGGAATTAAACACGGGGGCTTATCTAGACTGAAACAAACACAAAACTAACTAGAAACAAAATAAAAGAACGGCGATGAGCTCGCCGGAGGCGCGACGTTACATGATGACGACTAGGATCAGGAAGAGAGCGAGGAGGAGCTCCGCGCCTCCTTAAAAACATTTCGGTTCACGCCTTCTTTTGGAAGACTGCGCCAATCAGCTGGGAGGGAAGTTCCCGCGGAAGATTTCTCTTTGTCTTGTCAGATCGACTTTGCATGTTTTATGACGGTGACGTAAAATGCGTTCAATTTTACTCCAGAGATGATAAAACATCGTAACACACATCCTATGGTTTGTACACATACAGATATGGTTTGGTCAGATCAAGAGGATTCTAAAGATATGAAGAACAACATAAGTTGGATAATACTGTAAAGTTATACATTAAAAGGCATACTTTCCAAGCATTTGTAGTTATTTTAGGACTACGGTACGGTCGCAGATAACCATGGAATCTGGGTAATAGACACACATATAAGCATATCAAAATATATCTCAATAAAGTCTTTATATGATGACGTTAGAGGTTTGTGTATGTGTGTGCGTGTCCATGAGAAGATGTTCTGAGTAATCTCCTGGTCTCTCTTGGAAGGAGAGGTTCGTGATAGTATGTAAATCAAGGAAGCATTAACCCATTAGAGTCTCCAAGGGCGCACACACCAAACACAATGGAAAGTCATGAGATGAACATGTATCACAAAGTTATGCATAGGATATTATATTATATATATATATACATATATATATTAGAGTTAAAAAGGTTTCATTTTTCCTTCTCCAGGAATCAAGGGAATACGCAGTTACATGTAAAAATACATAATGGTAAACTCAGTTATTTCAATGTAACATGAACAAACAAACACATAAACCACATTGAATATTTCTGTTTAAAATGTCTTTTAAAAAAAGAGAAGTTTCTTTTCTCTGTAACATTCACTTCCTGTGGCCCATCCCACATTCCTGGGGGGGATGTGTTTTTGGTGGAATGTGTGTGTGTGTGTGTGTGTGTTAATTTTGAGTCCTGGGGGGAGGACGCTGTGTGGAAGCTTCCCGGCCTTTGAAGGCTCTTAGGATTTTAGTTATCCAGAATATGATTCATCCACATACCCTACACAAGCTTTCAGTTGACTGGGCTATTATGTTTGTATGTTTCTGTATGATGCATTTTATTTGTTACACTTGCTATGTAAAGCACTTTGTGATTTTATCTGTGATAGGTGCTATATAAATAAAGTTTAATTACTATAAGTTTACTTATAACAGTCAGATGACCGCATCCAGAAACACGTGGACTGAAAGGCATATTTAACCCTCTGCGGTCTAAGGTGTTTTTGGGGTCCTTGAGATGTTTTGACATGCCCTGACATTTGTGCTTTTTTCAGTTGCTTATAAACATATTAATGGCAAAGGTGTCATTACACTCTATTTAGCACAAACAGGGCTACCATAATATGGGAGCAACATGTATGTACATGTTTGTATTTTTGAGAGAATAATGTTAATGCATGGTTATTGAGAAAACTAAAACTTAAAGTTTCTGAAATAAGGCCGCTTCAGAATCAGAATCAGAATCAACTTTATTGCCAAGTAGTGCTTTCACACACAAGGAATGTGCTTCGGTAGCAAGATGCTACCATGGCTGCTATAATCAGCGCCAATCTTGAGAAAAATACAGCATGACATGAGGACAGGTGAGGTGAAAAAAAAAGGCGACCCCCAGACTATGCTCCTGTAAGGAGTACAGTCTGGGAACAGGAAAAAACACCTCAGCAACATTAGCACATAAACAGTACAACAACATGAACAAGACATTGCAACACGTGTGGGGAGTGGGGGATGGAATTAGTCCAGCCCAGGCAAGCAGCATCCGGTCCTGCAGCCATTCTCGGCGCTGGTCACAGACCCGCCTGCCAGGCTGTGGGTACGAAGCGGCGAAGGCGTGGGATGGGGTGTGGGGGGATGCATGTGTATATGTAAGTTCATGTGTGTGTAGGCCTGGAGAGAGTTGCTAAGCCAACCCTAATCTAGGTGCCTCAGTCCGCAGGATTGTCATAGCGATACACAGCAAGTTGCCATGGAGACAACCTTGATCAGGTCCATGCAAAGTCAACAATCCCAGGTGTCTGGGGAGTCGGGGAAGGAACACAAGAGCGGCTCACTGCAGTGCTCATCCGGGAGATTTGTTGTTCCAACAGCGGCCTTGGCCAAGGCCAGTGCTGGATGAGGGGAGCCGAAACAGATAAGATTGGGATTGTTTGGTCTTCGGGGAGTAGCCGCATTCAATTTGCACAGGCTATTCTCCTGGTCCATTTTGGTCTCTGAAACGATCCATTTGCCTTTGCAAAGCTGCGAGCTTCTCCAAGATGTTATCCATATTCTGGTTCATAGTCCCAGTCTGAGTGCCGACAGCTCTGCCCACCGCTTCAATCATGACGGGCAGCCTTGTGGGGCTTTGGACAGCTGTCACCGTCTTCTTAATTCCTCGATAAACCAGGGCAATGCCTGATCCAATCAGCAGAAAACCTGTTATCATGGTACCGAATAGGTAGATATCTTCAACGTCCCGGCAGGGCAGTCAGGTTCCCCCGAACCCAAGCTTCTCGTCGAGAAGATGGTGTCAATTGCGTTAAGAGACCAGTTGATCAAATCCATAATTTCTTAGTTTGGAGAGCAGTGCTGCGAGAGTCTCTCAAAGTACAAGACAGTAGACATGACAAGAGAAGCAAAGCAGGAGAGGTAAGGGGAGGGAGAGGGAGAGAAAATGCGACCGCCTTCGTTGAGAGCCAAGAGGGAACCTCTTTTTTTCCCCACAGCAACCACTGCAAACGAGATCAGGTGTTCGTCATTTTGCACTTGACCTACTTACGTGCCGCTCGCCTCCCAGCTCTCTCTCCCGTCACAGACATCGCTGAACCACGCCCCCACAGTAGCACAGTACATTTTGAAGACTCTGCCATAATCCCGTTTTCCTCGGTTTTCCTCCGCTTTAATCTCCCCAACCGGAAACGGATGAGCATCCTTGCGTCAAATGCGGAACTTATGCGTGCATATAGCCTATTAAAATTTAAATGGTCTTTTTGCATTTACAGACTGTAACGTACGGACAGAGGCGGTCAGATCCATGTGCAGAAATTTATTATAACTTGTTGGTAACACTTTATTTGAAGGGGTGTGCATAAGACTGACATGACACTGTCATAAACATGACATAACACCTGTCATGAACATGAAGGAGTCTTTATGAATGTTTATGACTGTTGTCATTAAGTGTCATTCGGTAAATTATGACACTTTTAATGCAAAGTTGACATTGTTTAAAATGTCTTTGTTATGACAACTTGACATTAATAAAGACAAAAAATGTATTTGTTATGACAACTTGACATTACCCAATACAAAAATGTCTTGATTATGACAACTTGACATTAACCAAGACAGAAATGTCTTTGTTATGACAACTTGACATTAACCAAGAAATCATAACCTGTCAACCTGTCACAGATATGTCATAATAGGTCTAATTATCAAACTTAAAGCATTTGGCAGTGTAATAACCCTTAATGACATCTTTATAACTAGTACAATGTGTTCCACTTTACTTGAGGACAGGTAATATTCATGACACAGTTATAATGGTGTCATGACGGCCAAAGTTGTGACAGGTTGACAGGTTATGACTTCTTGGTTAATGTCAAGTTGTCATAACAAAGACATTTCTGTCTTTGTTAATGTCAAGTTGTCATAAAGACATTTTAAACAATGTCAACTTTGCATTAAAAGTGTCATAATTTACCGAATGACACTTAATGACAACAGTCATAAACATTCATAAAGACTCCTTCATGTTCATGACAGGTGTTATGTCATGTTTATGACAGTGTCATGTCAGTCTTATGCACACCCCTTCAAATAAAGTGTTACCAACTTGTTAAACATAAACAGAAATAGACCAGGCAAACAAATAAACAAGGGCAATTCAATACACTCGTGGTGTAAACAGGCGTAGGTCGAGGCAGGCAGCACAGGTTCGCAAACAGTCCAGGATACAGGCAAAGGTTCGAGAGTCCAGGGAAACACAGAGAAACAGAACAGGGAATAACGCTCAGAAATGCACGCTAACGGCCGTTTCACACCGCAAGCGTGAGCGGCGCGTTAGCAGCGTGTATTTTTTTCGGCGTGCATGTTAATCAATGAGTGCATTCACACCGGGAGCAGGAGCAGCGCGTGAGCGTCAAGCAGGAGCGGCGCGTGAGCAGCAGTGAAGCGGGGGTTTCGGCGGCAAGTCTATTTTTGCTGCGCTGCTGACGCTCAATTAAAGTGAAAGCACATTTTTTATAAATATGATTTTACACAAAAAGTGCCCAAAATGCAAAGAATAAGCATGTTTAGTGAGTTTTAACAAGAACTGGAGTAGGCAAAAAAAAGACAATAAAGACTCAAAAATATTCTAGAATATTTAGGCTACCCATTTAAATTTGTTATGAATTATTCAGTTTGTGAAAGCATGGTGTATTATAAAAAACTAAACTAAAGTAAATTAGCCAGAAAATATTATATATAAACATTCTTTTAGTGTATGTAATACACAGACAGCTACAGGCTGGCACAACCCAAATCAAACCTGAGTGTGCGTCTTTTTTTTTTTTTTTTTTTTTTTATCCTCGGAGTTTGCAGTCTTGTAAACATATCGAAAGTATGACTGAAACGACAAGATTGGAGCTGTTTTCTGTGTTGTTTTGTTGTTTACCATTTAAATATGCGAATGTTGTAGGCCTAGCCTACTATAACAAACTATCAATTTTATAAATAACAAACAACTATCTATTTTATAAATGACCAACTTCTAAAATCAAATTTATAGTTGTCTTTGTAAATAATTGTTCGCTTATATGTAGCTTTGGAGCTGCTATATGTGATGCTGTACAAACGCTTCCAGTGTGAATACTCTCGCGCGTCTGCAGCTGCAGTGACGATGTAGTTACGCTGACGCGCTGCTCAAGCGCCGCTGGCGCTTGCGGTGTGAAACAGCCGTTACAGTGTAACAAGACTTCGCAAAGGACAAAGGAGAAACACAGGTTTAAATCAGGAGCTCAATAACCAATAATGAAACACAGCTGAACATAATAAAATATAATGAGTCCATGGGGAAAACATAACACAATGAGAGAGTGCCCTCCAGAGGCTCTCGAGGGCACTACAACTGCCGATCGTCACACAGACACTATTCCATATCGCGATTAGACAAAGCTCAAGAATAAAAAAACGTACTATTCACAATTCTCGGCTAGATCCGTTGCTCCTCGAAATGGAAATAAACCAGCACTTGTTGTGAGGTAAATGTCCCAGGATTATTCCTCACAGCCTCGCAAGACGACTTAGTACATTAAAGGGGGGGGTGAAATACTCAGTTTCACTCAATCTCATGTTTATCTTGAGTACCTATAGAGTAGTATTGCATCCTTCATATCTCCAAAAAGTCTTTAGTTTTATTATATTTATAAAAGAAAGACAGGCTGTACCGAGTCTTTCCGGAAAAAGCCGAGCGGGTGGAGGCGTGCCGTGTGGGCGGGAGCGCGCAAAGCTTTTGCTTGTGTTGTAAACAGACAGACTCGTGGTTTATGAGGACATGATTTAGTTTTACAATAAACAAACTGACACCTACAGTGGCCAGCTAAACAACTGTATTTAAACACACAAACACACACCATACATCGCATGCTCCATCGATACATTAACTGTACGTGATCATGTTGTTTACTTGCTGTGCTTAGCTTACACGCCGATAGTTAACAACACACAGACATTTGAAGCAGTTTTACTCACCGCCTGCGGTTCCGTGAACCTTTATCGCTCGGACTGCTCCATCTTTAAGTATTAGGCGATCTGCAAATCGTCGAACTGTGCCTTGTTTATAAAACTAGTTTCCGTCGAAATGAAGGGAACAAACAATAACACTTGCGCAACTCCGTTGCTGCTCTGGAAAAACAAAATCCATCCACAGGTCCCTTAACTCTGGGTTCTTTGGACATTTGTGCAGTGTTGTCTTGCCCTGGCAACCAAAAACACACTTTTTGGTGCCATTGTTTTGATTGCAGCGCAGCCGAGCCCAGCGCTCTGATGGACGCTCTCGTACGCTCTAGGCCAGTGGTTTTCAAAGTGGGGGCCGCGGCCCCCTGGGGGGCCGCCGGGGGGCGCCAGGGGGCCGCAGCAAGTTGGAAGAAAAAAAATAAAATATATATATATATTTTATTATTATTATGAGACGCAATTATAAACATCGCGCAACATCAGCCTCACACGTGCACACGGAACGCACATGTAGGAAACCGTTTCAGATCGCAAGCGCGAGCGGCACATATTTTTTCGGCGTGCATGTTAATCAATGAGTGCATTCACACCGCGAGCAGCCGCGTGTGAGCAGCAGCAAAGCGGGTTTCGGCGCCGATCGCTCAATTAAAGTGAAAGCACACTTTTGAAGGACAAAATAAATATGATTTCACACAAAAAGTGCCTAAAATGCACATAATTTGCATGTCTAGTGTGTTTTAACAAGAACTGGAGTAGGCTATGTCAGAAAAGAACTCTTTTACTAAAAGAAATATTTATAGAAATTTTACCCATTTAAACTTGTCTTAATTATTCAGTCTGGGTAAAACTATATGGTGTTTAATATATATATATATATATATATATATATATATATATATATATATATATATATATATATATATATATACATATACATATACACAGGGCTCGACATTAAGGCTTGTCCGGGACAAGTGGATTTTTTGTAGGACAAGTGGAAGAGAAAATGAGTTGTCCCACTGGAGAAGTTAAATTTCAAACAAAATAAAATGCCACGTTACTTCACGTTATGTGCCACTCGTTATGTGTTATGTATTTAATTTTACCGATTTGAATCGAACACATTTTTCGGGCTGCATGTGAATATCCTGAATGTGACTCAAGACGCGCGCCAGTATCGTGCACACACAGACCGCGCACAGAATACAGTTCTCTTTCGTGCTTGAACGAACAATAACACACGACACAATTATGCCAAAATGTCGTTTGTCGAGTATCTTTATAACATAAGAGCAGTCTCATGATGGACATAAAGAGCTGTGACTCGTGAGAGAATGAAGCGCATGTGAGATTTGCGTCTCTGACAGAAGTTGCTGGTCTTAAAGGGCCAGCTGCCAATAAAGCGTTCTGTCAGTAAAGTTAATCAAAGAACAAAGGGAACAGAAAATTACTCACTGCTCTTGACTAAAGAACTTGTGTAGCTTTAATAAGGATTAGTCTACCGGTATATATAATTTATGCAGCACAGAGTGTTTGATAAACTTTATTCAATTTCTGTATATATTTTTTATCCAGACATCAATGGCTTATCTATCATTATAGGTCTTATCAATCATTTAGTTATAGCTAATTTCAGAATGATCACAAATCGTGTGTGCATTTGCTTTAGAACCAAACAAGTTGACTCATGAAACCATTTGTTTATTTTATCGCAATCGCATATCACAATCACAATATTGACCTCAATAATCACAATATTGACCTCAATAATCGCAATATGACATTTTCCCCAAATCGTGCAGCCCTAGATAAAATTACAAATCTTTACCCGGACAAGTGACTTTTGTGCATGGGCAAGTGAAACATAAATTTAGTGCCTCAAAAAGTTAATGTCAAGCCCTGTGTATATATATATATAATATATATATATAATATATTATTATATATATATATAAATAGAAAATAAATATTTGTGTGTGCTGTAAAGTGGTTAGAAAAAATTAAATCAGAATCGGCTAAAATCTGTATTGGCAGGTCAAACTCAATGAAAAATTGGAATAGAAAATTGTAATCGGTTCATCACTATAATCTTTCTGATAGGCTGGTATCAAACATCATCACATAATCTGATGTTCAGGTTTTATTTATTCATTTCTACATTTGCCGTAGTATTGTCGATGGGTTTAATAACACATCCTGTAAGAGGGGGGCCTTGGCCAGAACCTAGTGGTATTTGGGGGGCCTTGTCATGGAAAAGTTTGGCAACCCCTGCTCTAGGCTACAGCTGCGCGCGCGCACTTCCGGGAGACGTGCTCTTAAGACCCATATAAGGAAATTCCGCCCACTCTGACGTCACGTAGTTACGTATTCGAAAAAAACTTTCCGAAACTTGTGGCAAACCGGAAGGAGTATTTTTGGAACAGAAATACGCCATCAAACTTACAACTTCATTTTTGAAACTTTGTCCATGTTTACCATGGTAATCCAACTCTTTAACAGTGTAAAAAACTCACTATGCATTAAACAGCATTTCACCCCCCCTTTAATCTGATTAGGGATGGGACGGTATGAAAATGTCATATTACGATTATAGTGACCAAAGTTATCACCAGTGTTTCCCCTACCATTGTTTTGGGGGGGCGGCCCGCCCCCTCAAAACTGCCCCCCGCCCCCCCTGAATGAAAAATTCCCCGAGAAAAAAAAAAAAACTGGACGCAAGAGCTCCATGTAGTAACTTTAGCGGCTATGCTTTTCGCGATAGAGCAGTTTAGTACACTTGAAATCAAATCACGATAGACTAGTGTGTGAATATTAAACGGCTAAAATACTATTTAAATATGAATCACTGTGTGAATGAATGAACTGCAGAAGACGCGCAGTTTCATTTCTCACACACACACACACACGCTCGAGCTGGTGCAGACGACGCGCAGTTTCATTTCACACACCCTACACACACGCACGCGTGACGATCGACCTGTTGTTTTCATAGACAGTAAAAGGTTGTTTTTACCTAAATGAGGACACAAATGCATGAACTTCCTCTCCAGACTCTAGATCCGCTCTTAAAGTAACTCCGTGAGCATTTAACCGCTTCATTTGAGAAATCTATCGTCATGTCATAAACAGAAACTCAAAGGTCTTCACGGCAACCCGTCAAAATAAAAGTTCGGTTTAACTTGACAGAAATATATTACTGTTGTACAGTAGAATTTAGATGCATCTCATTGTAATAATAATACTAACACTAATACAAATAAATTATGATCTCAACTTTATTTTTAAAGGAATAATAAATTTTTCTTCCATGTTTTAATTTTAACAGTAAAGCTCATTGTGCAGCACGTTGTTTGACAAAAAAAGTTTGTTCAATTTCATATGATTAAAAGAAATGTAATTAATGTTTTGTCTTCATTTGGTTACCAGAAAAAACAACAGAATTTATGTAAAAAAAAAAACATTTAATAGATAAAAAAAAAAAGATTGTATAAGTTTAATAATTGTTTATAATAAAAGTTTTATGATTTCAATTAATTAGACATGATTTTTGATTACATAAAAATGTACACCAAGTATCCGTAACACGCCCGCTCCGCGACACTAGTTTCGGGGGATCGACCCCCCCCCCCCCCCCCCCGCCCTGAAAAAAATCCTAGGGGAAACACTGTATCACGATTATGTCAGGATTCAGACTCGGACAAAGAGGTAAGTGAAGAACATAAACTTTTCTTTATTTAAAAGTAAGATAAAGATTCAGGTTTGCAGGTGCTCAATGGTGCTCGTGCAGAGGATTCGTGGCAGGAATTCCAGGTGAATAAATCCTCTTCATAGGGAATAGCGTGAATAGTGAGGCAAGGCAATGACTTTTCCTTATTTCCTTCAATAGATCGTTCGTGGGCAGACCAGATCCAAGGAGAAACTCAACGTGAGTAGATTCCTTGCAGTGCATTCAATAGCGAATTAACCAGTTCAGTGATACTTGCTTTTTCTCCTTTTCAGATCATCCAGAAGGAAACGAGACTCAATTCAGGATCCAGGGTACAGAGAACGGAACCACGGAACGGGTCCTGGGAACATCAGAACAAGAGCACAGAGGTTAGTATTTCAGGTGAGTATACTTTACGTTCCAGACTTGAGATAACTTCGAGGGAGGCAAGTGAAACTGGTAATGGTCCTTTCCTGTTGGAGGCTTGACAATGAGTGACTGTGAATTGGGTGTTTTTGTGCTGGTTGTGAAGGGCGTGCTGAATGAAAACAGGTGCAGGTGATTAGTACTCTGGGAAAAAAGTGATCGTTGCGTGGTGGCTTGGGAGGGTTCTGATTGGCTCCTGACAGATTATCAATATTATCGCAGTTTTGTTAAAATGAGATGGAAATGTTCAAAAAGAATTGATGCTCACACTGAAAACATTTCAACAAGTTTAAAATTTGAAAATCAACAAACAAAAAATACAATTAGCAGCTATATGCACTTTTTTAAGCATAAACATTATATTAACATTAACATGGAGCCCTGAGAGTGAGAGGTATACGTTTTCCTAGTGCAGGTTTTAATGAACCATCATTAAACCATATCATTAATAATGATAATAATATTCACTCACTTATGGATGTGTGTATGACTGAATATTATAATTATTAATATTAATAAATAATAAATCACTTTCTCTCTCTCACACGCACGCACGCACTTTAAATGAACAAAATATGTTGGTTGGGTCAGGGTGACTAAAGTACTGGAATACGTATGACTGTTGTCAATAGCAATGCATTATCACAGCGCACATCCATCTCGGATCACCGCGGACGCGATCTCTGGTTTCATTGAAATGTGTATGTCTTGCGTCTCAGTTTTGATTGTATTGAAAATTAAATCAGAGTAATTTAGTATTAATACTACTACAATATTGTTGTAGTGATCACATTTTCTTTACGATTGATTTGGACACTGTAACTTGTATAATGGATTTATAATCCGGTAAGATTTAAAAACATTAAGTTAATCGCAATTCAATATTTCATGTCCCTGAAATTTTTTCTGTGGTAAAAATAAAAAAATAAAACTGTGTAATAAGTTTACTATGAATGAATACAATACATTATCCCTTAAATGTCACCCTTAATAGTTTGAATATGTTCGTTCGTCTTGGCTCAAATAAACCTGCTGTAAAACTTTTCTCTTCGCGGAAGCTTGGCAATAATTACAAGTGAGATAATGAAATAATTCATATTCTCCAATCAATATTTTTAGGCTAATTATTTGCCCAAGTTAGTTGTGGTATTAAGGTAAAAGTTAACTCAGTGGGTGGTTGTCACGTAAAGTTAGATGACTTAGCAGATTTGACGTGTTTCCTCCTTTTGCAGCGACTTTCCTCTAGCAAGATTTGCAGACAGGGTGCCCATCCTCGATTAGATTGCCCTCGGGACTCTTGTAATAGCCAAAATACGACCATACCTCCGATTTTGTCCTCTTCAATGGCTGAAAAATCTCCCGTGCGCTGTCACTGCCTTCCGCCATGTCTTCTCGCGCAAAAAACGGCATTGCATGCGCGCGCCTGCGTCAGACTGATTCTGGCTGGACAGGATTTACCGCGAGTTTTCAAAATCACGATAATCTAACACGGTTTTTATGATAATTACATTTTAAACGATAATACTAACCGCCAGGACATTTTATCGTGGTTTATCGTGAAACCGCTAATCGTCCCATCCCTAAATCTGATTTAACTTGGTGTGTTTCACCGAGTTGATGTGGGCGTTGACACGTTTGCATGTATTGCCATTGCATGTAATGCCATCATTTGCATTTGAATAGCGTGCTCTCCGTGGGCGTGTCACATTAGCAGAATAATGAGCTGCAAGAACGATAATGAGAACGGCTGACATCTCTATTTTTATATAGATTAACATAAACAGAGAATATTTATTTTAGCTTTGAATTAGATCATTTAAAAGTACACACTTAAATGATTATAAAGATATATTGCTCATGCCTGGGTGAATAAAGTTTAGAGACATTCTCCAGAAAAAAAGTTCACGAGACGGAGAGGCAGAAAGCACATAAAAAAGTAGACATTTAACAGTTTATTTTTTCATATTTCTTAAGGCTGTATGACCAAAAATGACAGAGTATTTAAAATAAATTTTGCTGCTATGTGAAAAAAATCGAGCAAAACGCACCGGTGTGTTTGCTGACCCAAGGGGGTTAAAAAGACGATGGCCACCTGTGCTTGCTCTTTTAGTGAAATATGCTCTTTTACGCCGTGTAAGTAATCTTTTTTACAGTCATTTTATGGTTTAGGACGTTTCCATAAACACATTTTATATGTGCAGGTCTTAAAAAAAAAGTCTTAAAAGACTTAAAATGTTTTTTTAAAGGGGTGGTTGATTGCGATTTCACTTTTTTCATTTTACATAGTGTGTAATGTTGCTGTTGGTGCATGAACATTATCTGCAAAGTTGCAGCGCTGAAAGTTCAATGTAAGCAGAGATATCGTCTTTTAAAAATCAGGAAGTGTAAATGCCTACAAAAACGACTCGATTGGGACTACAGCTGGGTTTTAGACGTCACTAACCCATACATTTGCATCAACCCTCCCTCCGGAATACGCAAAAAAGGGCATGATCATATTTCTGCGGCTTTGCTGAAGAGGAAGGGTTACAGGGGAGAGCTAAACATGCCGTCAAAAGTGTGTTATTTTCATCCAGCTGTCAGGTCTTCTGTGTTCGGGCTTCCTACAGACGCTTTAGTTCGTCAACAGTGGCTACAATTTATGTTTGATTATGTTTCTGACGATTACAATCGTAGTTTAGCTCTTTGTGCGGCACATTTCACTGAAGACAGCTTCCTGAATCTCCAACAATTCAATGCCGGATTCAACAAGAAACTGTTGCTAAAACCTGAAGCTGTTCCAACGTTAAAACCAGATGCAGCAGTTGTTGGGCCACAACCTGTAAGTAAGACTTAATAATTTTAAATGTATTTGTATAATTTTAGACGTGGTTTCGTTTTATCAAGGACGTAAACAAATGCCAGCGCTGGCTTTATAGTCACTTGTTATGCTATTTCGTGTTTCTATGGCAAACACGTACAAACAGTTTGGACCTGAATTTGTAATCATATAGATTTTGTAAATGTATTTGCCATGTATAGCTACTTTATGACGTAGTTTTTCGATTTGATCATGAATGTGATCAATGTCAACAGTGTTTGTTTATAGTAGCCAGTTATATTGATGCTAAGAAAACGATACACAGAGTAAACTAAGTTTTGTTAATAGCTAAACGGTTGTTCATTATATCGATAAAACAATAACTTTAAAAAACTGTATTACTCATGTAATCATTTAATAAAAACGTATCTCAAAAAGCTAACAAGCAGCAGTAGCATTTTCAATTATAACAGGCTATCAAACTTCTTATGTAATAATAGAAGAATAGAATAATAATAATTCAAAAACTTACCATTCAGAAACTATTTGTAACAGCCCTGCTTGACTCTCTTCATCGTCGCTTTCTGGGTCTGATTCTGGCTCAAACTGATACGGCAGTATCGACTCCATTGTTTACATGGAGCACATGAGACTCATGCCCGTAAAGGCAAGGGGCGTGGCGGTTCCGGACAACGTGCGCTACGCAGTTTAGCCAATTACAACACACCGACCCAAACTAACCAATCTGAGCCCACTGCCTGTTTCTGAGGGAGTGGTTTCATAGAATCAGGAAGTCAACCGGTCGTTCAAATGACAGAGGAGAAAGCGGCTTACAATAAAGGTGAAATTTATGAAAAATAAGACTTTTAAAAAAAGAAAAACCATGAATACATGTTATATTGCACCCCATAAACACAATCATGCAAAGAAAAAAAGCAGTAAACCACCCCTTTAAAAACCCTGCAGGTACCATGTACAGGTGATTAACAAATCATTTTAATAATTTTATATACTGTAAAACTTAAAATAATAGTGTGTTTTATAATAATAAAATAGCTTTTATTTCCCCAAATCGCCAAACTGCACCTGCTTGTATTTGAGACAGGCCTTTAATTTAGTGTTGAGATGTTGTTCATTGAGATAACGATCTAAATAGCATAGGCTGATAGACGGAAAGCATGACAGGTTACCTCTTTATATTACGTTTTATTTATAATTTGAGTGTGTTTAACAAATCAGTTAATGTAAGAATTAACCTCAGTCTAGGACAACTCGAGGTATCGCACACCGGAAGCGCACTTTATGGCCAGCAATATTGTTATGTTTAAGGACATTATGGAATTAAGATAATTTCTGTACGATGTTATGATTGTACTATTAAATACAATCGTTGCTAAGTTTGCAGTCTGAACACTTTACCTCAGAGTGTCCGTTAACTGAATGAATTGAGAATATCATAATACCTCGAGTTGTCATAGACGCGACGTGGCGCGGCGCTTCTTGTCCGGTGTGCGACCCACTTTAGATTATTGGCTGCATAAAAAACGAAACGATGTGACAGCCATGGGCTGAACAATACAATTTACTGGTAATATCCATTGAGCCTATTAACTTGTTGCCCAAAACACAACAAGAAAGAATGAAAGCTACCCTGTAAAACAACTGCAAACGTGATACAAAACGACCCCTATCATCATCACCTTTGATCCTCAACTTCAAGTTCATGGGCAAATTCCTCCTCCTCGTCGCTCTCTTCCACTTCTTCCTTCTCTGGCCTCCGCTAACTCTGCCTGCTTTTCTTGGGCTAACAGCTCCCGCCCAGATGCTCAGGGCTCTCTTGCGTGCGCAATCTGCACCATAGAAATGGCTTAAACAAACTATCTGATGGGTTTAAGAAGATTAAATACAACCCAAAACTAAAAAAAACAGACCAGGCCTCTATTTGAGACCAGCCTTTATTTATCCAAACCTTTCGCCACACCCGGCGTGTAAAAGATACAGGTGTCTATTTGGGACTTGGCTATTATTTTGAAGTTTTATGGTATTTTACCTTGTCAGTATCTTTTTATTCAATTGCTAAATGTATGTATATAACATTATCTCTATGTTTTAATTAAGTAATGATTCATAAAAAAAAACTAAAACCAGTGTGAAATAAATGTTGAAAGGAATAGGAAAGCTATTTCCTCATTGGATTATTAAAAAGTCAAATGCCCCTTAAATTTAATTTTAGTTCAGTGTGCAGTTGAGATTTAAATTACCAACATTTTATAACTTGAAAATATAATATTTTGCATGTATCCAAATGCTAAAAAATATTTCAAACAGTACAATTCTAAACATTGTTAACCCTCTGGGGTCGGCTATCGCGACCCCTATTGTTTTATGTGAATGATTAAACAGAATGATTTGAAGATGAAAAACTCTAGGCGACCACATCCATTAGTCAAAAGTATTGTTGACACATATTTAGTATGTGTTTTGTGGCCTTATTTCAGAAAGTTTTATTTTTTTCAATAACCATGCATAAACAGTATTCTCTCAAAAATACAAACATGTACATACATGTTGCTCACATATTATGGTAGCCCTGTTTGTGCTAAATAGAGAAATAAACCTTTACCATTAATGTTTATAAGCAACTGAAAAAAGCACAAATGTCAGGGCATGTCAAAACATCTCAAGGACCCCAAAAACATCTTTTTTATAGATAAAAAAAATCTATACAAATGTATTCTGACCTTTATGGGTTTTCTAATTGTGTGCCCAGGCTAAAAACTTGACGTATAGCCCCGATATGCTTCAAATCACTGAATGAGTCTGTTTAATTGCTTGAAGTCTGTTGCTGTCCCTCAGAGAGCTGACCGAGGGGCCATACCCTTCAAGTTGTCTTGTTTACGTGGCATTGTTTCTTTTACTGTAGCCCTGAGGACAAAGATAACCTGTTAAATTCCTTTGAGTGATAGAAGAGATCAGATAGTATGTAGCACATGTCTCATCTGTAGACGTCCATCACTTGCATGAACTCTTACTACTTAAGTTACATGACCTATTACATGACCTAATGCCTCCTCTATGCCATGCTTGAGATATTGTTTAACCACCTTGAACTTTCAAAAGCTATGGCTACTTCTAATTTAACAATGTTAATGCAAAAAGTGGCTCAAATTTATCACATTGCCTGTATATCTAAGAAAAATGGTCATTGTCAAGTTTATAACCCTTGTTTTTTTTTTTTTTTGTCAGAGGCTCCTCTCACATATAGTACTGAATGTGCTAAGCTTTATGAAGCTCTTAATATAGCACAAGTGACAAGTGTTAAAGTTGCCACACTTTCTTCATCAAGTGTTAATTAACCCCCTCCTTTATTTAACACGTCTATTGTAGCCACTGCATCTTGAGCAACAGGCAATTGTCACATCTATCCTACCTATTGAGTAGTTCTGTAACGGACAGATCAAGATGACAAAGAAAATAGGGCTGCACAATTTAGGGGGAAAATCCAATTGCGATTTTTCTGACCAAAATTGTAATTTAAAATGCGATTTAAAAAATCAGATTTGCTGTGCTTGTTTGTAGGAGTTTAGGTAAAATTTTGTGATTTATATATCAATATGGCTTTAAAATAATAATTAATATTATTATTACGAAATACATTAAACAATTACTGAATAAAAACTAAGAAATATTACTTTAAATTGTATTTAAAAATATATATTTTGTTAGGTTTTTTTTTACATTCAACTGTTGTCTAATTACAACACTAACACAAATACAAACACTGGTGCATAACGAGCTGGTTGTGTGTAAGAACAATTAAATCACAGCCTTTGCAATTTGATAATTGCACTAAGCCATATCTCGATTTCGGTTTTATGTCATGCAGCTAGAAGTAAATGTTCTTAACCTGCTTAAACTGTGGCAAGCAACTTTGTGTATAAATCATACAACATCCTATCATATATTCTAATAATCAATAAATATTTGTATACTTATATTTAGGGATATATAAGTTCATTCTGCCTGTTTGTTTTTCTTATTAACAGGTCTTGAAGGTTAGAAAAAGTGAAATTATTTGTGGCATGTTGCTTACATGATTTTAGTGGTTTGCACGAGTGCCTAATTAATTCCTTCACACTGGATTAACAGGAGATCTGGAGAACCTTCACATTCTGTCTCTTTGCCTTTAGCTGCCAGGTCCATCTCTTGCTATGACGAGGGGGAACATTCCTATCCACACTCTTTCTCCGCTGTTTATGTCCTTTGTCGTCTCAGCTCACCAAAGGGTCAATGACTTGACCCATTGTACTTCATGACCATTGAGCAGGCTATAAATGGAGACTGAGGGGGTCTGTTTGATTTACTTGGACAAGTGTCCAATGGATGTCACATGATCCTTTTGCTCCTTTGATTGAGTTGCTTGTCATTTCTTCTTTATCCCTTGTTCGAGGCAGCTGGATCATGGAGACAGAGAATCAGAGAATACAGGTATTAATATTTGCATGATGTACCTCTGTCTATCTATCTGAATTTTATTGTTCTCCATAAGAACACATTATGTGCTTCCATTAGGCAAATTGGCATGACTTTTAACCTCTGTTTCTTTTGCCCTCTCTTGTCCCTGGTTTTTCTATCTCAGTCACACACAAACCCTGTGTTTCCTGCAGGAGAAGATCCAACACATCTCTGAAGCACAGATGAAGGTAATACAAAGCAATGCTTTTTCTTTTTGATTTTTAGTTGTTCAGTGTTGTGATTGACAGAAAATTTGTTTTAAATACCATATTTAATAAATATTGTATTAATCTCATGGTCATAATATCTGAGAACCATTTTTCTCAGTCGCTTTGACTTTTTTCAAAGTCTTAAAATTTTTTAAACTGTAGGTGTATTATAGTAAAATAATGACAAATGTTTTTGAAACAAAAATCTTGTTGAATTGCTCTACTTGAAAAAAATGCGTTATCCTGCTTGCATTTTTATGGGCTGAAATTCAATATGGTTGTATATTTAAGCTGTGAATATTTAAATTAAAATAATTTTACACACGTTTTCATTAATAAAAATTAAATAATCCATATTCAACTTTCAGATTTCACTTCCAAAATATTCATTCGGTTTAAAAATACAACCTATAATATTCGACAGGCAATTTTCGGTCCATTTTATTTCCCTTTACAAATTCGCTTCCACAAATTCAGTGGTTCAAATTCGACACAAAATTAAACATTTGACTTCCTCGAATGGCAGGAATATCAGTAGATTGCGATTGATAATCTCCATAGCTGTAGGTCGGCCTCACCAGCAGGGAGTGCAAGCAGCTGTTGAAGAAGAAAACTATAGAGCAACGAATGAGAGTCATTCATTCATAAAAACGGATCTACTGAAATAGAGCCAGCGGTAATTATTTATGATGATTATAAAGGCCAGTATATATTTGGAATCAGTATATATATATGGTATATCACCGCAATATAAAGTTAAGGGGTCGGTTGTCGCGCCGGTGCAACCAGCTCGCTTTTTTTCTTATCTGTGCAAAAGAGATTAAAATAACTCTGTCGATTTTCGTCATACAGGGAAGTGTTATACATCATTCAAAACGTGAAGGAACGCAGACCTGTAAACGCCCTCATTACCTCAAAAAAATGCATGAAAAGAGAAGAGAAACTTCATCATTTTTCTCCTTTTCATCAAGTTTGCACTGGATTAACCTCAGAAGAAGAATGCGATTTGAAGATAAGATTTTTATGGTAAGAAATGTATTCCCATTTATAATAGTTAGCATGTTATTGGTGCATGCACTTCACATTGTACTAGTTGAACTGGTGCCAGACTAAAATTTATGAAATTGATGGAAACATGTTGAAATATGAACTATAGAGAGGCAGGCAACCTTTCAATGCTAAATTTATATATGCTTGTTTGACACGAGGATGTTTTTATGTTTGATAATAAAACACAGCATGAAAGTAGGCTAGTATGAGTGTTTACTCTATTATTGTGAATAGCATAATGTTTAGACCAGTGTTTACTGTTAAATACTGTGTTTGTGGATATCTGCTCAAACCATATACATTCACCATAATGTGGTAACAATAATGTTTCATAGTTTGAAGTGGCTCGATCGCATCAGTAAATGTTCTCTGCACTCGTTGTGAGTTTGAGTCACTCGCGCTGTGAGTTTGACAAGCAAAACGCGCCAAACATTAGGCTTTATGTTTTTAACTCCAATCTCATTTCGTCATAATAACATAATAACGTCATAATGAATGGAAACATTTGAAGTTACATATGATAATCCATATATTTCAGGGCTCCAGACTGCGACCAAAAATTTTAAAGTGTGCGACTGAATATTACGTCCAGTTGCACATGTGCGACCAGTAAATTTGCCCCCTTATTATTTTTTTTTTTTACACGTTAAACGTGGAAGGGGCTTATCAATGAATCCGGAATGTGTGGCAGGCCAATAAGTGTGAGAAGAATAGGGAATTGCTGTAAGTGGCTAATGTGTGGAGGGGGAGGGTCCTAGAGATAATCGAGCGCGCGTCTGTGGGATCGAGACGGAGACAAATATCACAACCTGCTATATGTGCGTCTGAGCAATGAGCAAGCGAACTACTGACTCGTTCTTCCAACCTGCGGCTAGTGTGCCAGTTAAATTTACTTGCTGGCTTCCAAAATACAAAGCGATAAAAAAAAATAAAAAACGTGAACAAAACGATTACTTTGTAAACACTGTTCAATGTAAGTGCCAAATGCTTGAACATGACCTGTCATTTACTCCGTCATCTGAACGCCTGAACTGCAGACGTTACCATCGGTGTTTAAACTAAACTCATTTAAGCTTTGCCAATGTAAACATTCAAGAGCAAGATGCGAAAGATAACTTCGCGTCTAGAAGATTTGTGTGCACGCGTACATGTATGTGTGAGCGCGCGTGTGTGTGTCTATGTGTATGTGTAGGCTACTCATCTCAGACAGCGCGCAAATATTGAGTTCTCTTTCAAGTCTTGCACTTGAATGGACAAATTCACACAAAAAAGATGTCAACATGTCTGTCTTGATGAGTATCCTAGCAGACATAGTCTGTTATGCCTTAAGTGAACTTGGTCAAGAAAGACACACTCAGAATCGATGTAGGCCTACTGAATCAGCTCTGAATTGAATAGCTTTTGTAACTTTAATAAGGATTCATTTTTAATTTATACAGTCAAATATGCAATGTTATTTTACATTTGATTATTTTATTAAATTCCTGTACCTGAAAACTAATGTTAGACCAGCCTGAAAAGCATAGTTTATTTTATTAGTATCTTTGCTCTATTATATTGCTCTATTTGTGCTTTTGCTTGTGGTTAAATTATTTGTTTCTGATTTTTTGTTTTTGACAGTAGTCTTTTTTTCCCTGAACATATCACATACCGAATCATACCGAAACCGTGATACAAACTGATCCGTGAGCTATTTGAAACTGCGGTGACATGTTCATAAATCAAAAAGCAACGTCACTGCCGGTTGCTTTTAGAAGACAAGAGGCTGTAACGTTAAATCAGAGTGCAAAGGTAATTTCTGCATCTATTATCAAAGTATTTATTAGTAATTCACTGGAAATTAGTATAAAAGTGAATATTTGGTTAGTATGTTGATTTATGGTGTGTGCTCCTAAATTATCTGGTTGTGCCCCTAAAAATTTCAGTTGGGGGCCACTGTGCTCCTATGAAAAAAGTTAGGCTGGAGCCCTGTATTTTATATTAGTGTAGTGTACTGAAGTGTTCATTTTTAACAATTTATAGGCCACCTGCTATAGGCTATTGTTATTATTATTTGTTGCAGCCCTATAAGTATATGCCTACAAGGCATAAACCTGGTGTTCGTTATATATATATTTTGTTGTAAATTTTAAATCGCCATTTTAACCAGGAAAATATAAAATTTATTCCCAAAATCGTGCAGCCATATAGTTTCTCTTGATATCAGCATGTTCACAGTTGTTTCGGTTTCATGTTTTTTTTATTTATACAGGGACCAGATGCCACTGATGTGTCCTGCTGACTTAAACATTCACTTGAGTCTCTGTACATGAACATGGTAAAATGAAAAATCAAACACCTTGGAAATACCAGGTATATGTACTGTTTCAATGGCACAAAGGTGTGTAACTGTTCAAGTCTCTGTCTTTAGATCAGTGTGTTCAATAATGTGCTTTTTTGTCCTTTGTTGTATATCTTTGGATTATGTTGTGTTGTAAATAAATCCAAACAATCAAAAAGCCATTCTTTTTTAAATCTCTCCTCATTCTTTGTGCAAGGTTCCTCATAATTATAGGGCCTGATAGCACCTGATAGGGCTATTATGGGAGGGTCTTTGTTACGTGATACAATTTTCAAAAGACTTGTGAAGAAATAATCAGTATGGGTTTCATGACCTTATTTCTGTGACAATTTTTTTTTTTTCACAAACTACGCATAAACACCTGAAAACCCTCAGACCCCAGAGGGTTAAGAAAACTAAACAACCGAGAGAAATATATTTCTACTACCTCAGATTTAACGTTTTATCTGTACATCAGCATCGGGGAACTAACAGTATAATGGTAGAGGCTGCTTACATGTGCAAAACTAACTGTGAAGACTTAAATGTAAACACAGCATTTGTGTCTTTATCAGCTTTTCCATAATATACTGGCCCTGATAATCATCACAAATACTTTCCCGCTTGCTCCATTTCATTAAATCTGTTTTTATGAATGAATGACTCTCTCATCCGTTGCTCTATAGTTTTCTTCTTCAACAGCTGCTTGCACTCCCTGCTGGTGAGGCCGAACTACAGCTATGGAGATTATCAATCGACAATCTACTGATATTCCTGCCGTTCCCGGATGTGAAATGTTGAGTTTTCTGTCGAAATTTGCCTGTCGAATATTATAGGTTGTATTTTTAAACAGAATGAATATTTTGGAAGTGAAATCTGAAAGTTGAATATGGATTATTGATTTTTTATTAATGAAAACGTGTCTGAAATATTTTGAATTGAAATATTCACAGCTTAAATATACAACCATGTTGAATTTCAACCCATAAATATTCAAGCAGAGTTAATGCAATGCATATTTTTTCAAGTAATGCAATTCAACAAGCTTTTTTGTTTCAAAAACTTTTGTCATTTTTTTTTCTTCCATACTGTAAGTGCAAATTCCACAACTGTTTGTCAATCAACTATCACACGTCTGCAAAATGTAGTTATTTACCCAAAACATTTAAAAGTCCCCCTGTGGTGAAAATCAAGTTTTTAATGTTTATGTGTCTATCTGGTGTTTTTAATATGCTATAAGACAAACCATGTGCAAATTCATGAGTCAACACCATTGCAGAGTATTTTCTCCTTAAAACTGCTGTAAAACACTGGTGTTTCTTAATTCACAAACTACCTTGTAACCAATCATGTCTACATGCGGGGCGGGCTTTAGCATAGCAATACCTGTGAAGCAGGGGGTCTCAAGAGAAGCCATGTCATCTCTGTATATTTTTCTGTTGATATGAAAAATTGTGTACATTTAGCAATATAGCGGGTTGAATTATGTATTTAATGTATATTACGATGTTATGAGCGTTATGCCTTTCTTTACTGACATTCTAAGTTGTTCAAAGTGTTTCTAAGGATGCTGAGTTTTAGAAGGCAGATGGCAAACGGGAACATTTGTGTAACATTAGCAACACATTATTAGCTGTTGGATAATGTAGTCAAGTTAGTCCGGTGGGTAAAGTTTGGGACAGATTTGGTGGTATGGGTATTTTTAAGGGTGGTTTAAGGGGTGAAGAAAGGGCCAATGGTGTAATTATAAGTGAATATAATACACTGACATCCAAGTCAGTTGTATAATGGAAAGCTGTACAGTGTTCTCAGGAGTGTTTTTCATAAACATCAGGATATTGAGAGAGTTATCGTATGTTATACTCTCTCACATACACTATTTTTCCTTTATTACTGTTAGTGTTTGTTACTGTTGTTAGTGTTAACAACACAATACTAACACTTTACAATAAGGTTTAGTTCATTTATGCATTTGTATATGCATATACAATATGCATATACAAATATTAAGGAATATTGGCTAATGTTAATTTCTGCATATACATTTTTTAAAACTTTTAATGAGTTAATGAAAATTTGTGTATTTAAATATAGCATAAACATTTACGTAAATTGATACATTGTTGTACATGGTACATAATGCATTAACAAATTTAACCTTATTCATGAATTGTTCAAAAATAAACCTACACTGAAAAATTAAAGGAATAAAAAGTTGTGACAACTTGCCCCATCCTGCTTTACATGGACACCTAGAAAAAATGCTTCATGATATTTAATGGTGGTGCTGCTCTCAAGTGGTGGTGACTGACTATTGCAGCTCTCACATTCGCAGCATTGTGGAGGTTACTTTAGGTTTAGAATTAATATATTGCCAACATAATTGATGAGAAAGAGATTCTGCTGAATAGAGCTAAACTGTTTACCTAAATTCTTAGTCTAACAATGATTGCTGCTCAGAACAATAATTTATATTGACCGTAATTCGAATGATAATTCACATTCACCATAGAGACGTAATGGTAAATGTTGGCTATTATTATATGGTACTTATTGCATTTTACTGCTCTGCCAAAACTGAATAAATCTAATTTAATGACTTTGATGGAGGCATTATAATAGATTCGTGTGTACTTTAAATCATAATGCCTTAATTTTATTTTATTCCCTGAGGATGAACTGTCAAAAAATACAATGTAATTGTCAGTGGCTTACACTTTAGCTGCATTATTTGGTTTATTAGTTTGGTAAAACTGGTAAACGCCCTGTATCTTTGTATGGTTGACCTTACTTCAAATGACAATTTAAGAACATTTCGAGTTTGAATCAGATCTTAGACTAGACAGCCTAGACTGTGGCACATAGAGTACATTCAGGCAACTGATGTACTGTTGTGTTCAGGATCATATTGGGATATTGCAATGTCTAGATTGTTAAAAAAAGAGGATGAGGTATTAATTTTCATGTCTGCTTTATTCTACAGAACTACAGAAGAGATTGTCACAGCAATCAATGTTTAGAGAGATCCATCTTATATTTTCACTCCTCATCAGCCCCCTTCTGTTAGGAAGAAAAAGGAAAAAAAATGTTAACGGTAAGCCGATTCAGTTCAAACACTCAAAAAACTTTCTTTTTCCTTTAATCCTCCCTTGTCTGGTTTATGCTACACTGAGCAATGTCTGAACTTTGTATTTTAAGCACTTCTTGCATTGTTTTTGCCTCTTCATTATGACTCGCTTGCTTTAGTCCATATTTGTAAGTCGCATTGGACAAAGGAGTCTGCTAATTGACTACATTTAATGTAAATGTAAAGTCACTAAAAAATGCCGATCTAGAGTTGACCTATCAAGTCTACTTAACTGTGACTATTTACTTGTGGCTTTTCGGAATTATTATTATTATTTTTAGTGACCAAGATCACTTGTTTTAAGTGCCTACTCTTACCTTAGATCCTGTATCACGGCTCTTGGCTCTCAGCTTGTTGACCTGAGATTCAGCAATATCAGCCCTCTCCTCTGCCTCATCCAGCTCATGCTGTATCTTACGGAACTTGCCCAGATTGGAATTGGCTTGTTCTTCCTAAAGATTACACAGAATAGCATTTGTGAAAATTTAAAGATAGAATTACTAAAGAAGTTGTATCATATGATGGCACCAGTGGGGAAAATACTCACCGCCTCCTCAGCAGATCTCTTGTAGGATTTGACCTTCAGCTGGAGTTTGTCCACCAGATCCTGCAGGCGAGCCAGATTCTTTCGGTCTTCCTCAGTCTATGCAAAGCAAAATATATTAGTATATGCAAGATAGACTTAAATACTGTTAGACGGCACTTTATGTATTTTCAACAAATAACATGATCAAATCAACCAGGGACAACATTGTTAGTAAGCAACATTAATCCTACCTGGTAGGTGAGCTCCTTGATTCGTCTCTCATATTTACGAATCCCCTTGACCGAGTCACTGGCCTTTCTCTGTTCCATCTCTACCTCACTTTCCAGCTCTCTCACCTAACAGATGTGTAACAATTTTAGTATAAAAAATGTAAAGTTAAAAAAAAAAACATTTAGCAGAAAACTATGTACTTGTTCCTAAAACATCAGCAACTTACCCTGGCTTCCAGTTTCTGGACCTGCTTCTTGCCTCCCTTCATGGCGATCTGCTCAGCCTCATCCAGGCGGTGCTGCAGGTCCTTGATGGTCTGGTCCATGTTCTTCTTCATGCGCTCCAGATGAGCACTGGTGTCCTGCTCCTTCTTCAGCTCCTCTGCCATCATGGCAGCATCAGTGATGGCCTTCTTGGCTTTTTCCTCAGCATTCCTGCACTCCTGCACTGCCTCCTCAACCTCAGTCTGAAGCTGAGTATTATCTGCCTCCAGCTTCTTCTTCTGATTCAGCAGCTGGTATTCTGAACATGGACAATAATGAAATTCATGTAGTCTCTAGTTGATATTGATACTAAGAATGGGTTTAAAGGTTTTATTTGTCTAATGCAGATGTTTCATACCTGAGAATGCAGGAGCTGAACTCTCTCACTGACATCCAGCAGTTCCTGCTCAGCCAGTTTCCTTCCTCTCTCAGTTTGTTCCAGCATGGATCTCAGCTCATCCAGTTCAGCCTGCAGCAGATTGTTGCGTCTCTCCACGATGGCGATGTTCTCTTTGAGATCATCATTACTACGAAGAGCGTCATCTAGTTGCATTTGGGCGTCCTGTATAGTACAAATTTTACAAATGAAAAGACGTAAGAACTAGGTTGGATTTAACCTAAGCATCATAAAATCTTGATTTGAAGATTTGTCTTACTTTAAGATGTCCATGAAGACCCTTGAGTTGCTTCTGGGCTTCTGATGCCTGTCTGTTAGCCTGGCTGAGCTGAATCTCCATCTCATTGAGGTCTCCCTCCATCTTCTTCTTCAGTCTGAGAGCTTCATTCCTGCTGCGAGTCTCTGATTCCAGTGAGCTCTGCAGGGTATCCACCGTTCTCTGCTGGTTCCTCTTGGTCTGCTCCATCTCTTCATCTTTCTCTGTCAGCTTACGTTCAATATCAGCTTTGACCTGATTGAACTCCAGCTGAGCTCTAAGTATCTTGCCTTCCTCGTGTTCAAGAGAACCCTTTGAAGAGTTAAAAAATAGCTTGATTTAAATCAAAGAGTTGTCAAATGAATAAGAACTTTGGGGGAAATGGTTGTTATTTTACCTCAGCCTCTTCGAGAGCAGTTTGTATCTCTTGTTTCTCCTGCTCCAGTTGTTTTCGTAGTTTCTCCAGCTCATGTATATTCTTTCCACTCTCACCAAGTTGCTCAGTGAGGTCAGAAATTTCCTCTGTACAATAAAAATAACATGTGAGCTCACAAATACAAGCAATTGAAGTAATGGTTTGGAGTTGTAAAACCAATCTTACCTTGGAGATTCTTGTTCTCCCTCTTCATGCTCTCCAGGTGGTCCAATGACTCCTCATAAGAGTTTTTCAATTTAAAGAGTTCAGTGCTCAGAGATCTAGCTTCTTTTTGGGCACTTTCCAGTTCAGTTTGGGACTCCTCATACTTCTGCTTCCACTCAGCCAGGACCTGGTTAAAATGCCAAATGGTCAATGAGAGTAGTGCAGTTTAATGGTATTTTCCTTTGTTAATTTATGGCTAATATTTTAAGCTAATGACAAAATGTACTTTCTCTCCTTACTTTATCAAAGTTTCTTTGCTTCTTGTCCAGAGCAGCAGCAGCAGCATTGGATCTCTCCACATCCACCATGAGATCTTCAATCTCATTCTGCAGCCTGTGCTTGGTCTTCTCCAGAGAGGAGCATTTAGCATTGACCGCTTCCACAGCTTCTTCTGCATCTTGCAGACGCTGAGTCAGCTTTTTCCTGTAATAGTAAAAATACAAAATATAGTGAACATCAGAAGCATTATTCATTAAACTGTATTTAAATGTGTTTAATAGGTCTCAAACTATATTTAGAAAGTGTCTAATCATTAAAGACAAAACCTCTAAATATTGTTTGTTTCTTACTTTGCTTCCTCCAGCTCCTCAGTCCTCTGGATGGCATCAGTTTCATACTTGGTTCTCCACTGAGCCACTTCAGAGTTTGCCTTGGACATACTACGCTGTAGCTCAGCCTTGGCTTCTTGCTCCTCCTCATATTGCTCCCTCAGCAGATCAGCATCATGACGAGCAGACTGAACTGCATGGGCCAGGGCATTCTTAGCCTGAAGACAAACAAATATTTGCGGCCAGTTGTTGATTACAAAAGTGAATTTTTTATGTCTTGCAAACATTTTAGACATTGAAGGAGATTTTGAAAACCTTGATTTCTTCTTCGAGCTGTCTCTTGAGGTCTTCAATTTGCTGAGTGTTGGATTGTTTGCCTCTGGTTAACTGAGTCACCAGAGAGTCTTTCTCCTCAAACTGTCGGGCAAGTTCACCTAAAATACAATGTTAAAAATATTGACTTTATTCCAATTATCATTATGTTACAGTTTGGTAACATAACAATATTTTGTGTTCTTACCATTTTCAGTTTGCAGCTTGGCTTTTTGCATGGTGAAATCATTGATAGTGCGCTGACCTTCCTCAGCCTTGGTTCTGTACTCACTCATCTGGTCTTCCAGAGTCCTGCACATTTTCTCCAGGTTTGTCTGGGGAATAAATTATATCGTAGTTGATTGCATTCTTTGACTAACAACACATACGTTATAGACTCTCACCATCATTTCTCTCGCTCACCTTTGCCTTTGCAAGCTGCTCCATGTTGGAGACCACATCGTCCAGTTCCAGTCTGAGTTCACTCTTCTCTTTCTCCAGTTTCTGCTTCACTCTCTGGAGATTGTCAATCTGCTCCCCCAGATCAGCCACACTGTCTGCATGTTTCTTCCTCAGTGTAGCCGCAGTGGACTCATGTTGCAGAGTGGACTCTTCAAGGTCTCTGCGCAGTTTCTGAAACTCAGCTTCACGTTTCTTGTTCATCTCAATCTGGGCAACAGTGGCTCCACCAGCCTCCTCCAACCTCTCACTGATGTCCTCCAGTTCTCTGGACAGATCAGCTCTCTGTTTCTCAACTTTAGCACGAGCAGCTCTCTCAGCCTCCAGCTCTTCCTCAAGCTCTTCAATTCGGGCCTGGTAATGTGCATAAATTCAAAATTAAGATTAAAATTCCTAACTAATCTATCTTATTAAGACATATATCATTTTCACATATTATTAAGAGTTTACCTGCAACTCTTTCAGTTTTTTCTGGAGTTGGGACTCCAAAGCTTGTCCATCTTCAATCTTGCTATTGAGCTGGCTTATTTCAAAGTCTTTTCTGCCAAGTAATAAGGATGACACATGAATGAATACATGCATAATCAAATTAAAATATTTGGGAACACTTTACAATAGAATTCCATTAGTTAACGTTAGATAATGAATTGAACAACATTAACTAACAATGAACAATACATTTGTTACAGTATTTATTAAACTTTGTTTTTTTCATTGTTAGTTTGTTATTAGCTCAGGCCCATTTAATAAAATTTACAGTATTAACAATATTCAATTTGATTTTAATAGTGTTACTACATGTTTAAATTAGCATGAACTTAGATTAATGCATGCTTAGAAGTATTTTTCATTATTAGTTTATTAAATTATGTAGTTAACTAAAGTCAAATTGAACCTTATTTTATAGTGTTACCAAATATCTTTTAATATTAAAATTTTATTTTTTAAATATAAAATATATTACTTCTTTAGCCGCTCCTCCGTCTGCTGCTTATCATTTTCCAAATCCATCACATTCTCTTGAGTCAACTTCAAGTCACCCTCAAGCTTTCTTTTAGCTCTCTCAAGATCCATGCGAATTTTCTTTTCTTGTTCCAAAGAACCTTCAAGCTAAATTTCATACAAATGACAAATGAAATTACTTTAAATGTTTCTCATTTTAATTGTGGTGTTGTGTTTTCTGACTCTTACATCATCCACTTGTTGCTCCAGCTTGGCTTTGGCTTTGGTGAGTGTGTTGACTTTGTCTTCCTCACTCTGGAGGTCATCCAGCGTTTGCTGATGGGCCTCCTGAAGAGCTTTCTTCTCCTTGGTCAGCTTAGCAATAATCTCATCCAAAGCTGCCATCTCTTCTATCATGTTTTTAACCTGTAGAAATGTGTCATTGTATCAAGGGACTTTAACTCACCATTCTAGCATCAATAACAGGTTCTGTGTTGAAAACTGACCTTGTTCTCAGTGGCATGTTTCTCTTTCTCTACTTTGGCCAGAGTGAGCTCAAGATCATCAATGTCTTTCTTGAGCTCAGAACATTCATCCTCCAGCTTTCGTTTCTTTGCAGTCAGTTCAGCATTCATTTCATCTTCATCCTCCAGCCTCTCGGTTATTTCTTTGACTTTGGCCTCAAGCTGGATCTTGCTCTTGATCAGACCCTCACATCTCTCCTCAGCATCTGTAAGATTATCTTGCTCCTGTACACATAAAAAAAAATATTGAAAACTTGTTTTGTTTTCTGACTTGTTTGAAATGTGAAAAGTGCAGAGCTGTAGTCCCATGTGAACTTACAGACTGTGCTAAAAGCTGCAGGTCATTCTTTTCTTGGAGAAGAGAAACCATCTTTTCCTCAAGCTCCTTTCTGCGGGCTTCAGATTTGGCATAAGCCTCCTTCAACTTGGTGAATTCCTCCTTCATGTTGGCCATTTCTTTCTCGGACTCTGCACTTTTCAGCAGAGGCTTGATCTTGAAGTAGAGCTTCATCCAGGGCCAATTCTTGACACCCATGAAAGCACGTACGTTCCACTGTATCACCAACAGAGAATCTCTGTAGATATTAAATAAGAATGTTCAGTCTTGCATTTTAAATATAACTTGGAGAAAATGTTTGAAAATTAAAAGCTAAAATCTAACCTTCTTTCCACAATTTTCTGGAACTCTTCTCTTGATAAAAAACCACGAGACATGGACTGAATTCCAGTTATAATAAGTGCAAGACGGTCATCTCTCATCTCTTCAAGACCACCCAGAAGACCAGCCTTAAAAAACACCTGAATAGTAAAGAGTTTTTGGGTCAAAAAGGATGACAGTGGAAAAGTGGCTTTGGAAAAATGAAATGTTAATATAAAAATACCTTTGTATGTCCTAACTTGTACTGGTTGTGATCAATGTCCAGAGAGCCCAGAAGTTTTTCTGCACCCTTCTTGTTATCAATGAACTGTCCCTCTGGGATAGCAGCAGGATTTAGGATGCGGTATCTACACACACAAAAAAACACACTCACACATTAACCATTGTTTAAGATTGCCTAATTGTGCAAACAGATTGTTGAAATGTTGCAACTTGCAATAACTTAAAATTTATATATAAAAGTTATTTTGTAAGACATTAAATCCATTTGGTTTCATTCCAGCTTCCAGAAAAGATCAGATTTGTTCCATCAGTAGTCACATTCAAATCCAGACTCAAAACACATCTGTTTAGCTTTTCATTTACTGAATGAGTCCGTCCGTCCAACTGATTGCATTTTATGTTATCTGTGTATCATCTTTTTATTCTTATAATTCTTTTTTATAACTGTAAACTTTAAATTATCCTCGTTTTTATTTTTGGTTTGGGCTGTCTGGTTGGAAGTGTTTAGGGAATTGGGAAGAGAGACAGTGAGTTTACGCACATACTCAGACGTGAGTGTGGGACAGGTTCTTGGATGCAGGCTGGTTTATTACCGAAAGGAGACTGTTGGGGATAACTCCACTCCATTAAGGGGTCGGAGGTACACTAAAAGCCATCAGAGGCAGAAAGTGTTAAAAATACTCCACCCTATTGATTGGGTAGTAGGGTCACTAGGAACCAGGGAGTTGCTATTAGTGCGTCTCGCGAACCGAAGATCTCTGACTCTTCCATTTAGACAGGGGAGCCCTCAATTTTGTGATTCAGGCATGATATTTTAAAGCACTTTTAATTACCACTGTGTATGAAATGTCCTATATAAATAAACTTGCCTTGCCTTCATACTAACCTTTGTTTGAAATCTCCATACAGGATCCTGTTGGGGAATCCCTTTCTGCAGATCCTGATGCCCTCCAGCACACCGTTACAGCGCAGCTGGTGCATGACCAGAGGATTCTCCATCGCCCCTGGAGTCTTGCTCTCATTGGGGATGAGGCAGCGCACAAAGTGTGGGTGAGTTGACCTCAAGTTGGTCATCAGCTTGTTCAAGTTCTCCTGTTGGTAGACCACAGAGGATTTAGATTAATATGCAATAAAACCTTGTGAGACAATATAGTGTTATAATATCCCTTACCCTATGAAGGGCTGACACCGTCTGGAAGGAAGAACCCTTCTTTTTGCTACCTTTGGCAGCCTTTCCTCCAGAATCAGTAGCTATGAAATAAATTATTTTTGATATTATTAAACAGTAAAAATAGTGCTTATATTTTCATGCCACACGTCGGTTTGTACTTACCTGAGTCATCAGTAGAGAAATTTGCAAACAGAACAGATAACAACTTAAGAGTTGACTTCTGGAAAAACCCTACAACTGTCTCATTGAGAGGGTCTTTGTTCTTCACCAGCCAGTTTGAAATGTTGTAGTCCACAGTACCAGCATAGTGAACGAGGGCAAAATGGGCCTCTGGTTTACCCTTGACAATCCTAGGCTTCTGGAAGTTTGGATTTTTCCCCAAATGGTTGTCATAAAGCTTAGCTTTAAATGTTGCATCACTGGCTTTGGGGAACATGCACTCCTCTTCAAGGATGGACATGATACCCATGGGCTACAATGAATTGTAGATCGTGGCAGTCAATATATCAGTTTGCCACAAAAGTTAAGACTGAAAATTATAATTTTTCCCTCATAGTATAATCATCAACATGATTTTCACCCACCTTCTCAATAAGCTCAATACAAGCCTGCAAGTCCATGCCAAAGTCTATAAACACCCACTCAATGCCTTCCTTCTTGTATTCCTCTTGCTCCAGCACAAACATGTGGTGGTTGAAGAACTGCTGCAATTTCTCATTAGTGAAGTTGATGCACAGCTGCTCAAAGGTGTTGGACTGCAGGTGAAATATATTGTTTAATCACAATTGTCAAACAGGTCGCACTTCTTGTTGAATTTGTTCTATGAATAAAAATAAAGAATAATAATTTCAGCTTACATCAAAGATCTCAAATCCAGCAATGTCCAGCACACCAATGAAGTACTGGCGGGGCTGTTTGGTTTCCAGGGATTGGTTGATTCTCACAACCATCCATAGGAACATCTTCTCGTACACTGACTTTGCCAGAGCACCAATAGAGTAGTACACCTAATAAAGAAAAGATTGAATTTTGCAGAATTTGACATTGCAAACTAGAAAGCGATTTTTCAGATACTTGAAAGATTTTGTTTGTATGTCTTGGAAAGTGAACCTATGGTGCTGAAAATTCTAAATGTCCATTTGATTATTATTTTCATTCATTACCTGCTGGACACTCTGTCCCTTGGTGACCCACTCATTTCCTACTTTGACTCTTGGGTGGAGCAAACCCTTGATCAAGTCAGCTGAATTTAGGCCCATCAGATATGATATTTTGTCAGCTTCTACATGTTAAAAAAGAAGACAGAGCTATGACTCTATATACAACATGTCTTAGACTTTTTTCCTTTATGAAGCTGAGATTCCAAGTTATACTGACCCTCAGTCCCATCAGCCTCGGCCTGTTCCTCTCTTTGCTTCTGTTTGAACTTCATGTTGCCAAAGTGCATGACGGAACCAGTCAGCTTGTAGATGCTGTTCTGCTCTTCTTGGGTGAAGCCCAACACATCGAACGCTTCCTACAGCAAATTTACAGAGCATGTAAAATTGTATGGCAAATGTTTCATTTTCTTCTTTTTGGCAAGTAGATTAGAAGTCTTTCTTTTTAAAGAATAGACTGACCAAGAGAATCAGTTATTATCTTACAAGTCATTCTATACCTGTATGACTTCATTTCTTCTGTGGAAGACAAAATGAAAAACAAAGGTTCTTTACCTCACATAATAACATGGCTTCAGAAAAACAAGTTGTGCGGATCTTTGATGGTGCTTTTTCATACTTATTGAAATCCCCCGATCATTATATGCTTTTATTGTATGGAAACCAATCATAACATTATTAATTGGTGTTCCACATCAGAAACGCAGTCATACATGTTGTCAAAACTGTTGTTCTTGTATTGTGAACTGCCTATGTTTTAACAAACACCCACATCAGTGGCTTTCAGCTCGTCACCGTCATCAATAGATGCCACTGTTGTTTCTCCTTGGGAGATAAAAGCGTAGTCATAGGGGTTGTTGGTGATGAGCAGCATCTCTGAAGAGAAATGGCAACAGAGATCAGAAAAGACTTCTAATTAGAGATGTCAATGTTAATAGATATGATGGGTAATTTTACCCAGCAATTCTGGTCTTCTCTGGGACAGAATCTGATAGAAGATGTGGTAGTCTCTCTCAGCCTTAAGCTGAAAAGTGACACGAGACTTCTCCAGCAGATCTAAATGAATTGATAAAAAGTTGAATATCAAAACAGTTACACATTTAATCAATGTGTGATTTGTTGGAATGATGTTGGGCAGTACTTACAAGTCTCAATGTCAGCAGAAGCTAACTTTCCACTGTGGCCAAAATGGATACGGATAAATTTACCCTGTAAATAAAGTAATACATCATATAATACACAACATGCTCATATAACAAATCATAGAAACCAATATAGAATAATAACACCAATGTGAACCCCACTTACAAATCTGGAGGAGTTGTCATTTCTGATGGTCTTTGCGTTACCAAAAGCCTCGAGAGCAGGATTACACTGAATGATTTGATCCTCCAGAGTACCCTGAGAATCATATTTTAACAATAGGTGTGAAAAAAACGTTTGATAAATGGACTCCATTTATATAGCGCTTTCACAGACAAATGGCCACCAAAGCGCTTTACATATTTGCCTCACATTCACCCATTCACTCCCTCATTCCCACACCGACATCGCCGTCGGTGTGGGATGATACCCTGGTATGATAGGTATGATACCCTGAGAATCATATTTTAACAATAGGTGTGAAAAAAACGTTTGATAAATGGACTCCATTTATATAGCGCTTTCACAGACAAATGGCCACCAAAGCGCTTTACATATTTGCCTCACATTCACCCATTCACTCCCTCATTCCCACACCGACATCGCCGTCGGTGTGTGAATGAGTGAGTGAATGGGTGAATGTGAGGCAAATATGTAAAGCGCTTTGGTGGCCATTTGTCTGTGAAAGCGCTATATAAATGCAGTCGTCGTCGGTAATACATCGCCGTCGGTGTGTGAATGAGTGAGTGAATGGGTGAATGTGAGGCAAATATGTAAAGCCATGCAAGGCTCCATCCAGCTCGTCAGGTGCAGCTGGGGTTAGGTGTCTTGCTCATGGACACCTCGACACTTGGTCAGGTGGAACCGGGGATCGAACCACCAACCTTTCGGTTTGTAGACAATATACATGAACCACTGAGCCACTGCCGCCCTATATATATAATCTATAGAGAACCTAAGTCACAGTAGAAAACTAATTGGGAAAACAAAAAAATTTCTTAATGCATTGCAATATGCTAAGTAAGGGAGTATCAAATTATGTAAATTTGTGACTTTAATATCTAATAAATGAAGACAATTAATTTAGTAATCATTTTTTGTATGTTATGTTATATAGAAGGTACATTCATTTATCCATAATAAGACATTTTTTGGGAATTAAGCACCTTTTTCTCCAATGATGGATCCTTCTTGCCAGGCGATGCTGCTGCAATGCTCGCAAAGTACTGGATTACTTTTTTAGTGTTCACAGTCTTTCCAGCACCGGATTCTCCACTTAGGATAAAAACCGTTAATTAAATGGCTGATAAAATGCTGCATAGAAAATATTGGTAAAAGGAGGAGTATTGTGGTACATCATAATATTACATACGTGATTAAGACAGACTGGTTTTCTCTGTCTGTGAGAAAATAAAACATAAGAAACTTAACATTTGAAATTGCATTAGAGATCAACAAAAAAATTAGTCAGATCATCACCTGACAGCATGTACTGGTAGGCATTGTCTGAGATGGAGAAGATGTGTGGAGGGGCCTCATTTCGTTTCTTTCCTCTATAGGCATTGACGACTTCCTGGTTGTACACTGGCAAAAACTTGTAGGGGTTCACAGTGACACAGAAGAGCCCAGAGTAGGTCTGTAAGAGATTCACTGAAGGTTTAGATCTGCTCATGTAAGATAAAGATAATGTGTAAGTGTATTAAGCCTTGACTCACGTAGATCATCCATGCTGCATAACGCTCTTTGAGGTTAAACAGCACAGCGGGCTCGTGCAGGAAGGTGAACATCACCATGTCCTCAATTTTATCGAACTTTGGTGGGTTCTGGGGGTGAACATCAACTTCCTTCACAGTTACTGTCTGTGGATAACAAAAATGTTTTGACAGTCACACTGTACTTCTGTCTACAATACACAACAATGCAGAGATTGGATCTTACCTTCCCGAATTCAGTGTCAACAGTGACTTTGTCACCGTCTCTACTGGTAATGGAGGCTTTGACAAACTCAACCGCAGGGTCGGGCACAAAGCATTCTTTCTTCATGTCAAAAGGGCGAGTTTGGGCCTCCAGACGTTCCTTGTCTGACTTTCGTAAGAACGGGGCAGCTGGCCCGAACTCTGACATCACATCCACCATCTTTCAATCAGACTGAGGCATAGATGACAAAATTCTCAGAACTTGTAAAACTTGTTTACAATTAAAAAATCTATTGTAAAATTTTCATTTTATTATTATAAATTATTTCTAATTATTGATTGGTCTTTCAACAGAAATTATTTAATTCAAAAAGAAAATATTGCATACACATACTATAACATACAATATACTATATACACATTGGGTTGACCATTTATAAAAGCATGCCTTACCAGATGAAATCCAAACCCAAGAAAGTCCAAGTCCTTTCAGTAAAACAAGAAACATCATTATTGAGAAGTCATCTTATTCTATTGTTCAGTCCTCATAAACAATTTAATCAAAATTATGTGAGCTCTTACCTTTAGATGTTACAATGATGTGAGCTTGCAATATTGTGCTGTAACTTATCTCTTTATATAGAGGCACAATGACTGTGACGTTGACCATCTGTATTTGGTCCGGGTCACTTGTGTGTGTAGCTCTTTTTGGGTGCCTGAAAAAATCTTTGTGTGAGTCATAGTAGTTTAGCATGTGGAATTGGTAGCGCTACAAGATCAGAGAAGGATCTAAATCACAATGGTGCTATTTTTGTCCCATATGTATATCTCCTTTTTTAAAGATATCATATCCTTACTAAAGTTTTTATAATGAAATGTTCACCTCCTCTTTCATATTTTATAGTTAGTTTCATAGGCCAAATTCACAACATGTCTGTTTTTTTTAATGTCTGTAAAGCATTATAGAGGTAGTTACTCTTGTGTATATATAATGTATCTATACATTGAACATATGTATAGTTGAACATTCACATAATCCTTTTTAAATAAAATTGCTTAATTGACAGTTAGATTCCAGCAATAATGCACTATGATGCTTTTCCTAAACTCTGTAATTTTCTGTCCTCAAAGAGAGACAGGCATGCATAGGGAATTTCACAGGTTTATCTTTGTGCTCAAGGATCCAGACAAGGTAACAATGCCTCACAAACAAGACGGCTGTCACAGAACAGAAAAATGTTCAGTAGACAGCTGTAACGGCAACAATGAATATCTGCACTTGCGACCTTTTGTTCTTGCCTAATGCAGAAACAGCTGCAACTCTAGCTTGTTCTTGTTTGTTGCTATGACCTTTCATGATTTCCCAATGCTATATCCATCATATGTCTTTTACAAGTTCATTAGCAGTCATTCAAATGAACAACAGCTTCATTCATGTTCATCCATGTACAAACCCATTCTTTCTTCAAAAAGATTTTCCAGCTTTACGAAGATTTCCAAAACAAATGCATGAATTGGATTCTGTAAGATACAAAATCTATTTTGTATGTTTACAGAGGTTAATATATTCCAAATACATTACAGCAGTTTTACTTTTTCTGTTCATCAGTTTACACGAAGCTGCTTATAATTATTCCTTATTTACAGATAGAGCATCACGAGCAGGTCAAACAAATCGTCTTAGCCTCAGATCTGTTTCTAAACAGCTCTACAGTGTTGATTTGTTGTTGAGCCGTGTGAGCCATCACTCAAGACCTTTTGTGAGGTTTCTGGCCTGCCATGACCTCTCGTCCCTCAGTTATTCTGCACCCTCTCAACAATGACCTTACTTAGTCTTAGCACTTGGGCAATCTATTCTAGCCCTCTCATCCTTTACAGAGCCTCATTCTGACCTGTCTATTTACCCTTGTTTATCAAAACTCAGGAGCAAGAATGGAAGAAATGGGGGCAACCTTATGTCTAATCAAGTTTGTAATCGGAGCTTCCTTTTGTCACTGGGTGCTCTAGAATGCATTCTGCATTCTTGCATCTGTTGGGTTAAATAAGAATCCATTGTGTCTCTACTTCCTGTCTTCTGCTTCAGACCATGCAGCTAGTTTTGCTACTAACATTTTTATTTAAAAGCTGGAGTAGGTGTAATTCTTAAAGGGACATTAAAGGATTAGTTCACTTTTTAAAAAACTTTTGCTGATAATTTACTCACCCCCATGTCATCCAAGATGTCCATGTCTTTCTTTCTTCAGTCGAAAAGAAATTAATGATTTCGATTAAACCATTCCTATTTTTCTCCATATAATGGACTTCAATAGTGGCCAAAACGGTTCAAGGTCCAAATGAGTTTTCAGTGCAGCTTCAAATGACTTCAAATGACAAATGACGATACCAGACGATGAATAAGGGTCTTATCTAGCGAAACGATGCGCCATTTCGAAAATAAATAAAACAGTAAAAGTATTATTAGCACAAATGCTCGCCTTGTTCTGTCCTGAGATGTACGTTTGTGATTCTCCTGTTCGAACTCGTTCATTAAAATGAACAAATCTTTTTTTGAGTCATTTCGTTCGTTGAATGAACAAAATGACTCGAAAAAAGACTCGTTCAAAATGAACAAATCTTTTTTCGAGTCATTTCGTTCGTTGAATGAATCTTGGATGACATGGGGGTGAGTAAATTATCAGCAAAAGTTTTTTAAAAAGTGAACTAATCCTTTAAGTAAGAATTACTCCCATCTAGCGGTGAAATTGTATTTTGCATTTAAACGAATTGTGCTCTCAAGCACCTCGCGTTTTCAAATGCGTGTGGCATCTACGGTAGCCGTTATGTACCAAAAAGCTATGACAGGATGTCTTCTAATAGCACTTCATCGAGTTTTCCTTCGGGTGAACAGGTGAAACTTCAAATTGACACAACGAACAAACGAATGTTACAGTATGCAGTAATGAGTGTCAAAAACATGAACTATTGTAATTAGTAGTTATGCCTTGTTTACTCGTTATATTTTTTTGAAGTATGTGCATTGTTAGATATCATCATCAGATGATTCAACAGAAGGGAGAGCAAGAAGTAGAGGAAGAGGACAGAGAGGCAGTGGGATCTAGGCGAAGAGGTGGACGACGAGGAAGAGGAGGAGAGCGAGAGTCAATACAACGACGACAAAGATGCCCGGCAGCTACAAGAGACGAGTAGACTTAGCTATGCAAACAATGAAAGAACAATCATATGCTCTATTAAAATATATTTGTATCAAATTTCTAGCTTACAAAAGTAAACTTAAAATCTTTTTTTTTTAGCGCCTTCTCTACTTTACTCAATATCTGCTATTCATCAAAGAGCCTGTTTAACTTTTAACTGTAAATGTTCTTCTGTCTATACAATGAAGTAAACAACCAAGCAATTAAAAAAAAGCTTGTAATTAAGACTGTAATCAAGGACTGGAATGTATGTGAAAACAAACAGAACCTTGAAGGTTCTTGATTTAAACTTGAACTATGTTTTGTTAGAGTAGCATGGTGGCATTTTGATCTATAATCTTATAATTTTGATATCCCTTTTCTTAAATTTTTTTTTTATAAATATCTTTATAAAACTTGTTTTTTTTTTCAACCAAAAAAACCCCGTCTTTTCCTGGTAGTGGGAATAGTGAAGTTATGTCGATTGACATTAGGGAGCTCACTTGGGAGCCACAATCACCTTTTTAGAAAAACAGCCAATAAAATTGGCGAGTGGAATTCACATGCCTAGCCACTCCCCGTACATACGGGTTTATAAGATGGCAACATGCATCCACTCATAAGGTTTGTGCTGAGGAGCCGAGATATTGTCCCGGCCATTTAACAGGGTAGTTCAAGGTTGTTGCAGGAGGGACATGTCGTCCCCATTCCCTCTATCAGGGAACGAGGGTACAACAGTAACCTAGACATTCCCTTTCTGTCAGTCTTGTTTGAAATTATGTCGACTGACATTAAGGTTCCCTCAGGAAAGTGCCACAACCACTGTGTGTTTTGAGTGTTGGCGATGCTACCAAGCTGTAGCATGCCTTTTAGTAACTGCTCTCGCTAAGTTGTAACCTACCGAGTGCCCCATGTAAGCCAAAAAATCCTCCATACCTGATGGGATGGAATGGACAGGGTTTACCATGAAGATTGTCTTTAGCATTCAAAGAACTGCATGAGAGTTGGTGCAGGAACTGCACATGGTGACTTACTTTGCCCTCCAGGCGACCAAGGTCACAGCGGGGTTCCTCGGCTAGACGATGTTCACCTTGGTGGCCCAGGAATGACATCTCTGGCTAAACCTTGCAGAGATGCTTAAAGTGCACTTTCTCAACGCCCCCATCTCGCAAGGCGGCCTCTTCTGCTACACTGTCCAGGAATTTGCCGAGCAGTTTTCGGTAGTCCAAAAGCAGTTGGAGGCCCTAAAACACATCTTGCCCCAGCATGATACCACCGCCATCAGGTCACAGAGGGCTAGCCCCCAGTTTGCTCGTTGATGACCAGATGCCAACCCCTCTGTCTCAACTTCGAGCCCCTCGCAGGAAGGTGAGACAGTCGTCCCTCAGGCTAACGCGAAACCCTCCATACGCCAATCAAAGGGGCCATGTGACGTGCGACCAAGAGATGAAAGGAGCTGCTCTGAACAAGGAGGTAGGGATCACACCACTCCTTCCCTTGGAGAAGGAAGGAAAATATTTGTAAAATAATTTGTTTCTGTTCCACCCAAATTCTCAATAAAAAAAGCAGTTTCCTCATTCTCTGTACTATACTAAGCATGGTCTGGCAGTGAGCGATGCTTCACTTCCTCACTCCCAGCCTCAACCCCCCCTTTCACCACAGGCCAAGAGGTTGTGTTCCGACTCAGGTCCTATATAGTGAACTAGACACAGAAACCAATCAGCCAACCATGAGCACTCAGGGAAAATTCGAGGGTTCCACTCAAGCCCGATGTCTGCAGTGGCCCGGGAAAGAATGGCCGTCAACTCCGAATCCGACTCCGCCTGAGCTTCCACCCCAGAAGGAAGAAACTCGGCAGAGTCTTCCTCAACAGCCCACTCACCGATTCAGCTATCGACATCTGGTCCTAGCCCAGAGCCCTGAATGACATGCTGAGTCCGCCATGTGAGGCACCCGTGCCATCATCCGGGAGCTTGACTGCTGTGGAGTAGTTGGAGGTCTGTGGGGACTAGCCTGGCAGAAAGCTCTGCACAGGACCCGGGCTGGGTAACAACAGAGGGACCTCTACCCTTTACGAGGAAGGAGAGTCATGATTGCAGTTTCATCATGGTCATTTTTTAGCAATGAGGACATGAACCATCCACAAACACTGTCGAACTATGCCCAAACATGCGAAACAGCGATCATAACAGTCAGACGAGGCCAGGAAATGACCGCATCCAGAAACCCATGGACAGAAAGGCCGACTCCAACCCGTAAGCCGGACGAGCCAGAAGCCCCAGCTAAGATGGGCACCGCTCTAGAGTCTCATCCCAAGTTGGCCGCCGCTCCAGAGTCTCGTCCCAAGATGGCTGCCGCTCCAGAGTCACATCGCAAAATGGCCACCGCTCCAGAGTCACGTCCCAAGATGGCCACCAATCTTCCCCAAAGACCGCCCTCCTGGACTCTTGTTGGGTTTTGGTTTTATGTTGGGCGTCGGTAGCCGCTCATAGAGGGGGGGATGTCACAGGTTGTTTTGGTTCATGTTTCATGTCAGTCATGTTTCCTGTCTTGTATTTTCATTCCCTGGTCCTCATGTGATTCTGCCATGTGTTCTGTGTTGTCATTGGTTCATTGTTTCATTGTGCACAGGTGTGTCTTGTTCAGTCATTAGTCTTGTCATTAGCCCTCATGTTTGCCATGTGTTTTTGTCAAGTATTGTTTGTGTAACTACTGTCGAATGAGACAGTTTTTGTCTCATCCTTTGTTTTTGTATTTAGTTTATGTTGAATAAACTGCACTTGGGTTCGTCATGCTCGCCTCTAGTGGAATGATCACAACTTGTCCATATCTTTTCATTTAATTGCAAAATGTGTGTATATAATATGATCTCTATTTTTTTAAGTAATGATTCATTAAAAATAGAAAACTAAAACCAGTGTGAAATAAATGTTAAAAGGAATAAGAAAGCTGCAAACTGCATCTCTCTCTCATAAAATCAAAAAAATTTGATTTTATTTCAGTGTGCAGTTGACATTTTAATTATCAACATTTTATAACTTAAAAATATAATATTTTGCTTCACTGTTGACGTGCTTTAAGTCTGTTGCTGTCCTTCAGAGAGCTGACCGAGGGGCCATACCCTTCAAGTTGTCTTGTTTACATGGCATTGTTTCTTTTACTTTAGCCCTGAGGACAAAGATAACCTGTTAAATCCCTTTGAGTACCTCTGTGATAGAAGAGATCAGATAATATGTAGGACATATCTCATCTGTAGACGTCCATCAGTTACATGACCTATTATATGACCTAATGCCTCCTCTATGCCATGCTTTAGATATTGTTGAACCACCTTGATCTTTCAAAAGCTATGGCTACCTCTCATTGAACAATGTTAATGCACAAATTGGCTCAAATTTATCACTTTGCCTGTATGTCTAAGGAAAACGGTCATTAGGTATATATAAGTTCTTTCTGCCTATTTGTTTTTCTTATTAACAGGTCTTGTAAGTTTAAAAAGGTGAAATTATTTGTGGCATTTTGCTTACATGGTTTTAGTGGTTTGCATGAATGCCTAATTCCTTAACACTGATTAACAGGAGATCTGGTGAACCTTAACATCCTGTCTCTTTTTCTTTAGCTGCCAGGTCCATCTCTTGCTATGACGAGGGGGAACATTCCTATCTACACTCTTCCCTGAGACGGAGACGGTTCATTTTCAACTGTTTAAGCCCTTTGTCGTCTCAGCTCACCAGATGGTCAATGACTTGACCCATTGTGCATCATGACCATTGAGCAGGCTATTATTGGAGACTGAGGGGGTCTGTTTGATTCACTTGGACAAGTGTCCAATGAAAGTCACTTGATGCTTTTGCTCCTTTGATTGAGTTGCTTGTCATGTCTTCTTTATCCCTTGTTCGAGGCAGCTGGAATCAGAGAATACAGGTATTAATCTCTATATATCTATCTGAATTTGATTGTTCTCCACAAGAACACATTATGTGCTTCCATTAGGCAAATTAGCATGACTTTTGACCTCTGCTCTACAAATGTTTCTTTTTCCCTCACTCTCTTGTCCCTGGTTTTTCTATCTCAGCCACACACAAACCCTGTGCTTCCTGCAGGAGAAGATCCAACAAATATCTGAAGCACAGATGAAGGTAATGCAAAGATATGCTTTTTCTTTTTGATTTTTAGTTGCTCAGTGTTGTAATTGACTGGAAAAATATTTTAAATACCAAGTTTCATAAATATTAAATTAAACTCATGGTCTTAATATATGAGAACCATTACAGTTTTTCTCAACTGCTTTGGCTCCTTTTTCAAAGTCTAACAACTATCACACGTCTGCAAAATGTAGTTACTCACCCAAAACGTTTAACCCTCTGGGGACCAAGGACCACCACAGTAATCAATGCTATACTTCACCAATAGACCATATAAAATATACAAAATACAGATATGCAACATGCACGTTTAAACAACAAACAATAAAATCAGAACCAGCGCTTAAGTTTCGATCCTGGTTCCAGTGGCCTTAATGCATGCACGGCTTTTCAAAATGTCACAAAGCGTTTTGGGATTGTTTTGAATGAAATTGAAGTTTTGAATGAAGTATTTTGGCACACCATGCCGAGTGGCACTACGCATCATTCTAAAATCGGGCTTTATTCTGGCATGTTGAATTAGTGTTCAACAGACAGACGCGGCAACGCTTTCATTTGGATTTTATTTTTCTCATAACAGCTAAAATGACTATATACTCCACCATTTTTTGGTCTTACCTTTGGTCTTAAAGCTTTACATTTCTAAATATTTAAAGAATTTTATCAGATTATGTAATCATATCAAACCGAGAGGTACAGAGGATCTACTCAAACATGTTTACAGAGCTCCAGACTAACTTTTTTCACTAGGAGCACAGTAGCCCCCAACTGATATTTTTAGGGGCACAACCAGAAAATTTAGGAGCACACACCGTAAATCATCATACTAACCAAATTTCACATTTCAACTAATTTCCAGTGTATTAATATTTACTAATAAATACTTTGATAATAGATGCAGAAATTACAATGCCTTTGCGCTCTGATTTAACATTACAACCTCGTCTTCTAAAAGCAACCAGCAGTGGCATTGCTTTTTGATTTATTAACACGTCACTGCATACTCTATGCTTGACGCTAAGATTGTGTTTAACTAGTGTATTGTTTAAACTGTGAAGTGGCTGCACAGTTGTCAACCTTCGTGTTCCCTGCAGTTAAGGGGTAGCGACTGCAATATTCGCAGTTTATGGAATTCGTCTCCTTACAGTACTACCCTCAACCAGCTGAATTCTAGCAGCCAGTCTTCCCGAAAACGGTGGGTTCGGCCTTTTCGCCACACAAACTTCTCACTCTGAATCGTCATCCGACTGTGACACTGTACTAGGGCTGCAGCGTTTCAAATAGCTCACGGTTCAGTTTGTATCACGGTTTTAGGTTCACAGTTTCGGTATGATTCGGTATGTGCTATGTTCAGGGAAAAAAGACTGTTGTCAAATAAAATAAAGAAACAAATAATCTAACAACAAGCAAAAGCACAAAACTAATAAAATAAACTATGCTTTTCAGGTAGGTCTAACATTAGTTTTCAGGTACAGAAATTGAATAAAATAATCAAATGTAAAATAACATTGCATATTTGACTGTATAAATTAAAGATGAATCCTTATTAAAGTTAAAAAAGCTATTCAATTCAGAGCTGATTCAGTAGATAAGTTCACTTAAGGCATAACAGAAACAGACTATGTCTGCTAGGATACTCATCAAGACGGACATGTTGACATACTTTTTTCACACACACACGCACAAATCTTCTAGATCTACAGCTACAGACCTAACCTACAGACCTTTAAATCTCAGCTTAAAACTCATTTATTCACCATGCTCAGTAAATAACTGTTTTTCATTCTATCTCTCTGTCCTCCACTATTTTACTTTTCTATGTTACATGCCTGTTACATGCTATGTTACATCAATATGTATGTCTTCTTGCATATCTGATCTATTCATCATTGTTGTCTCCATCTGCTTTTCTGCTTGTTTAATTGCTATAACTAGCAGATTGCCTGTCTCTTGTCTGTCAACTGTTTCTATTACTTTGTGAAGCGACCTTGGGTTCTTGAAAGGCGCTATAAAAAATAAACATATTATTATTATTATTATACTTTTTTCACACACACACGCGCACAAATCTTCTAGGGGCGAGTTCTCTTTCGCATCTTGCTCTTGAATGTTTACATTGGCAAAGCTTAAATGAGTTTAGTTTAAAGGGTTAGTTCACCCAAAAATGAAAATTCTATCATAGTTTACTTACCCTCAAGTTGTTCCAAACCTCTATGTGTTAATTTGTTCTGCTGAACACAAAGGAAGATATTTGGAAGAAAACAGATCTCATTCCCCATTGACTACCATAGTAGGAAAAAATACATACTATGGTAGTCAATGGGGAATGAGATCTGTTTTCTTCCAGATATCTTCCTTTGTGTTCAGCAGAACAAATAAACACATAGAGGTTTGGAACAACTTGAGGGTAAGTAAACTATGATAGAATTTTAATTTTTGGGTGAACTAACCCTTTAAGCTTCGCCAATGTAAAGCTTAAATGAGTTTAGTTTAAACACTGATGGTAACGTCTGCAGTTCAGGTCTCGCCTGCGCTCGTGCGCTATCATCTCCCGAGTGATGACGGCGTAAATGACAGGTCATGTTCGAGCATTTGGCACTCACATTGAACAGTGTTTACAAAGAGTAGTCGTTTTGTTCATGTTTTTTTTTATTATCGCTGTTGTAATGTATTATTTTGGAAGCCAGCAAGTGAATTTAACTGGCACACTAGCCGCAGGTCGGAAGAACGAGTCAATAGTTTGCTTGCTCATTGCTCAGACGCACATAGCAGGTTGGGATATTTGTCTCCGTCTCCTTCCCACAGACGTTTAAACCATGGTTTAAACGTGTGCTCAATTATCTCTAGAACCCTCCCTCTCCACACATCAGCCACTTACACTTACACCCTATTCTTCACACTCATGGCCTGCCACACATTCCAGATTCATTGATAAGCCCATTCCACATTTAACGTGTAAAAAAAAGGGACAAATTTACTGGTCGCACATGTGCGACTGGATGTAAAATTCAGTCGCACACTCTCAAATTTTGGTCACAAAATGCGACCATTTGGTCGCAGTCTGGAGCCCTGGTTTATCATGTGTATGAGTGCGTCCCAATGAGAAAAGGACATGGCAAGAGTGAAAATCTCGCTCTAATTAAACGTAAATCGCCCTGAATTAAAATTTAAAAACAGATCGAATAATTTATTTGTCGAAATGTTGCAATATTGTTTCATTTAACCCTCTGGGGGTCCTGGAGGTGCTCTGACATTTGTGCTTATTTCTGTTATTTGTGACATTTTCATGGCTAAAGTCTTACTACACTGTATTCAGCACAAACTCTGCTACAATAATATGTCAGCAGCATGTATGTAAAAGTTTGTAGTTTTGAGATTATGACGTTTATGTGTGGTTTGTGAAAGAAAAATTGCCACTGAAATAAGGTCATGAAACCTTTAAGGTCATGAAACCTATTTTTTCACAAGACTTTTGAAAATTGTATCACATAGCTTAGAATATTTGCTCCAAAACTATTTGAAAGTCATCCTGACTACTCATTCAGATAAGACAAAAAAAGTAATTTAAAATTTGCATGACGTGTTTTGTGTAAGAAAGCTTTATGTGAAGAGGTGTGATCTTTCATTAATATTACTGTATTTCACACCTGAGAAAGACAAAGACCCTCCCATAATGGCCCTATTAGTTGCTATAATCAGGCCCTATCATTATGAGGAGCCTTGCACAAAGAATGAGATTTAAAAAATAATGGCTTTTTGATTGTTTGGATTTATTTACAACACAACATAATCCAAAGATACACAACAAAGGACAAAAAAAAAACATATTATTGAACACATTGATCTAAAGAGAGAGACTTGAACAGTCACATAACTTTGTAATAATGTATAATGTTTCATAATTAATTAAACAAAACGCTTGACTTTATTTAATCTGTTACCTATTTGAGCATCAAGAACGGTAAAACATAAACACTGTCGGCCAACATCGCTTAACAGCATGTATGCTACAATGTTATCATCTAAACGCCTATTAGTAAAAATGACAGACAATGAATAACAAAGCTCCTATAAGACACATAACCTTTACATGCATTGCCTTTCTTGCTATAGAAAAACTGGGCACACAATTTTAACGTTTAGCCTACTTTGCTTAAATTTGATTCAATTATAGAAGCCTTTTCAAATTTTTGTAATTTCAGTATTGGGATTATGAATTCGTTTAACTACAATGTTTCACTTGAATTTATCTGATGGCCAGTTCTCAACGAGCCGCGTCAGATTACGCAATAGAGAGAATAAACTGACACTTTTCAAAGTCTGTGATTGTAGCGCCTCTTAGCAGTAAAAGGCAGCAAATACACCCCAAATAAAAGTATTGTTCTGGTTGAGTACCAACTGTACATAATGCATTAACAAATTTTAACAAATAGAAAAATAATTTTCCTTTATATGGACTTTATATGTAAATTGTGTATTCATGAATTGATGTTCAAAAATAAACCTACACTGAAAAATTAAAGGAATAAAAATTTCTGACAACTTGCCCCATCCTGCTTTACATGGATGCCTAAAAACAATGCTTCATATTTAATGGTGGTGCTGCTCTCAGGTGGTGGTGACTGACTATTGCAGCTCTGGTACTGGTAAAACACCCTGTATCTTTGTATGGTTGACCTTACTTCAAATGACAATTTAAAAACATGTTGAGTTTCAATCAGATCTTCGAATAGACAGCCTAGACTGTGGCAGATAGAGTACATTCAGGCAACTGATTTACTGTTGTATTCAGGATCATGTTGAGATATTGCAATGTCTAGATTGTTAAAAAAAAGACAAAGGAGGATGAGGTATTTATTTTCATGTCTGGTTTATTCTACAGAACTATAGAAGAGATTGTCCAAGCAATCAATGTTTAGAGAGATCCATCTAATATTTTCACTCCTCATCAGCCCCCTTCTGTTAGAAAGAAGAAGGAAAAAAATGTTAAAGGTAAGCCGATTCAGTTCAAAATGGCTTAAACTCTACACTGCTAATCAATATGGATGTTTTTTTTTTTTAATAACAATACTTGTTAAATAGCAAAATGGATTTCATCAAGTGTAGTTCTTGAAACTTCTTGCTATATCTTAAAGTCACTAAGGGTGTGTTCACACTTGTAGTTCAGTTCGCTTGGTTCCTTTGGTCCGGACCATCCGCTTAGCATTCAGATTGGCATTTTTAACACCAAACCTAAAGATACAGAAACTAAAGGCATAGGGATAGGTGCACAACCTGATTGGTCGGCTTTTATGACGTATTGCCTATTTTGTGACGGAACGTTGTGAACATTCAAAACAATGGCTATATGCTATATATATATCCTCATTGTATATGCGTAGCCTACATAGGATGGTATTTTGACCAGCTGACAACTCGTGAAGAGCTTAAAAAATTTGTTTCAAACAGAGTCAAAGCAGCGGAGGATCTGCTACACAAACGAAGATCTGCTGCTAGAAGACGCAGTTCTGATGCCTTTACCGAACTGTGATGGCAGCATCACGACTATAACGAGAAAAAAACAGGTATGCGTCAGCATTCTGTCCTTTTTAGGGTCTCATTTTCCTGTTGTTGGTTTTGTAGTCATATTTCGTTCGAAGAGTTTGTTTGGAATTGAACCAAGACCCATCTTTTCAGCTGTCTCAGTCCGCTTGTTTGGTGCACACCAGGGTTCGGATTGCAGCGTTATCAAATTAGTCAAATTTACCGCACTAACAGAGCAATCGCACCAGGAATTGCTTTGTTTCGTTTTAATCAAACCAAACATGCCACATGTGAACACAACCTAAAAGGTGCAGATATAGAGTTGAACTATCAAGTCGACCTAACTGTGACTATTTATTTGTGGCTTTTCTGAGATTTTAATTTTTGTGACCAAAATCACTTTTTTTGGTCAGTGCCTACTCTTACCTTGGATCCTGTATCACGGCTCTTGGCTCTCAGCTTGTTGACCTGAGATTCAGCAATATCAGCCCTCTCCTCTGCCTCATCCAGCTCATGCTGTATCTTACGGAACTTGCCCAGATTGGCATTGGCTTGTTCTTCCTAAAGATTACACACAACATAATTTGTGAAAATGAAAAGGTACAATTACTACAGAAGTCATATCATATGATGACACCAGTGGGGGAAAATACTCACCGCCTCCTCAGCAGATCTCTTGTAGGATTTGACCTTCAGCTGGAGTTTGTCCACCAGATCCTGCAGGCGAGCCAGATTCTTTCGGTCTTCCTCAGCCTATGCAAAGCAAAAATGTTTTTAGTATATACAATATACATTAAAATACTGTAAGACAGCACTTTGTTTTTTCAATAAATAACATGATCAAATTAACCAGGGGCAAAATTGTTAGTAGGCAACATTTTCCTACCTGGTAGGTGAGCTCCTTGATTCGTCTCTCATATTTACGAATCCCCTTGACCGAGTCACTGACTTTTCTCTGTTCTATCTCCACCTCACTTTCCAGTTCTCTCACCTAACAGATGTGTAACAATTTTAGTATAAAAATGTTACATTTTAAAATAAGCATTTTACAGAAAACACTGTATACTTGTCTCTAAAAACTTACCCTGGCCTCCAGTTTCTGGACCTGCTTCTTTCCTCCCTTCATGGCGATCTGCTCAGCCTCATCCAGACGGTGCTGCAGGTCCTTGATGGTCTGGTCCATGTTCTTCTTCATGCGCTCCAGATGAGCACTGGTGTCCTGCTCCTTCTTCAGCTCCTCTGCCATCATGGCAGCATCAGTGATGGCCTTCTTGGCTTTTTCCTCAGCATTCCTGCACTCCTGCACTGCCTCCTCAACCTCAGTCTGAAGCTGAGTATTATCTGCCTCCAGCTTCTTCTTCTGATTCAGCAGGCTGGTGTTCTGAACATGGACAATATTGACATTCATGTAGGCTCTAATTGATATTGATACTAAGAATGGGTTTAAAGGTTTTATTTGTCTAATGCAGATGTGTCATACCTGAGAATGCAGGAGCTGAACTCTCTCACTGACATCCAGCAGTTCCTGCTCAGCCAGTTTCCTTCCTCTCTCAGTTTGTTCCACCATAGATCTCAGCTCATCCAGTTCTGCCTGCAGCAGATTGTTGCGTCTCTCCACAATGGCAAAGTTCTCTTTGAGATCATCATTACTACGGAGAGCGTCATCTAGTTGCAGTTGGGCATCCTGTTTAGAACAAGTTTTACCAAAAAAAGACTCAATAACTATGTTGTATTTCACCTAAGCATCATAAAATCTTGATTTGAAGATTCGTCATACTTTGAGATGTCCATGAAGACCCTTGAGTTGCTTCTGAGCTTCTGATGCCTGTCTGTTAGCCTGGCTGAGCTGAATCTCCATCTCATTGAGGTCTCCCTCCATCTTCTTCTTCAGTCTGAGAGCTTCATTCCTGCTGCGAGTCTCTGATTCCAGTGAGCTCTGCAGGGTATCCACCATTCTCTGCAAGTTCCTCTTGGTCTGCTCCATCTCTTCATCTTTCTCTGTCAGCTTACGTTCAATATCAGCTTTGACCTGATTGAACTCCAGCTGAGCTCTAAGTATCTTGCCTTCCTCGTGTTCAAGGGAACCCTATGAAGAGTTAAACAATAGCTTGATTTAAATCAAAGAGTTGTCAAATGAATAAGAACTTTGGGGGAAATAGTTGTTATTTTACCTCAGCCTCTTCAAGAGCAGTTTGTATCTCTTGTTTCTCCTGTTCCAGTTGTTTTCGTAGTTTCTCCAGCTCATGAATATTTTTCCCACTCTCACCAAGTTGCTCAGTGAGGTCAGAAATTTCCTCTGTGCAATAGGAATAACATGTGAGCTCACAAATATAAACAATTAAACTAATGGTTTGGAGTTGTAAAACCAATCTTACCTTGGAGATTCTTGTTCTCCCTCTTCATGCTCTCCAGGTGGTCCAATGACTCCTCATAAGAGTTTTTCAATTTAAAGAGTTCAGTGCTCAGAGATCTAGCTTCTTTTTGGGCACTTTCCAGTTCAGTTTGGGACTCCTCATACTTCTGCTTCCACTCAGCCAGGACCTGAATTTAACAAGGCCAAATTAGCCAATGGGACGTTTTGGTAAAATGGTAAAGAATAGGGTCTATTAACTTAAATTTACTATCTATTTAACATCAAGTTTTTCGATGCTATGTGATATTTTACCAGATATTTTATTTTGTAAATATATGGCTAATTTTTTCAGCTAATGACAAAATGTACTTTCTCTCCTTACTTTATCAAAGTTTCTTTGCTTCTTGTCCAGAGCAGCAGCAGCAGCATTGGATCTCTCCACATCCACCATGAGATCTTCAATCTCATTCTGCAGCCTGTGCTTGGTCTTCTCCAGAGAGGAGCATTTAGCATTAACAGCTTCCACAGCTTCTTCTGCATCTTGCAGACGCTGAGTCAGCTTTTTCCTGTAATAATCAAAATACAAAATATAGTGAACATCAGAAGCAGTATTCATTACACTGTATTTAAATGTTTAATAGGCCTCAAACTATAGCAGAAAATGTAGAAAAGTGTCTAATCATTAAAGACAAAACTTTTAATTATTGTTTGTTTGTTTCTTACTTTGCTTCCTCCAGCTCCTCAGTCCTCTGGATGGCATCAGTTTCATACTTGGTTCTCCACTGAGCCACTTCAGAGTTTGCCTTGGACATACCACGCTGTAGCTCAGCCTTGGCTTCTTGCTCCTCCTCATATTGCTCCCTCAGCAGATCAGCATCATGACGAGCAGACTGAACTGCATGGGCCAGGGCATTCTTAGCCTAAAGACAAACAAATATTTGGGGCCAGTTGTTTATTACAATAGTGGATTTTAGCAAAAAAATTTAAACATTGAAAGAGATTTTGAAAACCTTGATTTCTTCTTCGAGCTGTCTCTTGAGGTCTTCAATTTGCTGAGTGTAGGACTGCTTGCCTCTGGTTAACTGAGACACCAGGGAGTTTTTCTCTTCAAGCTGTCTGGCAAGTTCACCTATGATGCAATATTAAAAATAGTGACTTTTTTTTCCAAGTATCATTATGGTACAGTTGGTAACATTACACAATATTTTGTGTTCTTACCATTTTCAGTTTGCAGCTTGGATTTTTGCATGGTGAAATCATTGATTGTGCGCTGCCCTTCCTCAGCCTTGGTTCTGTACTCAGTCATCTGGTCTTCTAGAGTTCTGCACATTTTCTCCAGGTTTGTCTGGACAATAAATTATATAATAATTGTTTGCTATCTTTGACTGACAACACATAAGTTATAGACCCTTAAGCATCATTTCCCTTACTCACCTTTGCCTTTACAAGCTGCTCCATGTTGGAGACCACATCGTCCAGTTCCAGTCTGAGTTCACTCTTCTCTTTCTCCAGTTTCTGCTTCACTCTCTGGAGATTGTCAATCTGCTCCCCCAGATCAGCCACACTGTCTGCATGTTTCTTCCTCAGTGTAGCCGCAGTGGACTCATGTTGCAGAGTGGACTCTTCAAGGTCTCTGCGCAGTTTCTGGAACTCAGCTTCACGTTTCTTGTTCATCTCAATCTGGGAAACAGTGGCTCCACCAGCCTCCTCCAACCTCTCACTGATGTCCTCCAGTTCTCTGGACAGATCAGCTCTCTGTTTCTCAACTTTAGCACGAGCAGCTCTCTCAGCCTCCAGCTCTTCCTCAAGCTCTTCAATTCTGGCCTAGTAATGTGCATAAATTCTGAATGAAGGGTAAAATTTCTAACGATCCAACTGTCTTATTATCTTATTAAAACATATAAAGTTTACCTGCAACTCTTTCAGTTTTTTTTGGAGTTGGGACTCCAAAGCTTGTCCGTCCTCAATCTTGCTATTGAGCTGGCTTATTTCAAAGTCTTTTCTGCCAAGTAAACAGGATGAATGATTACATACAATTTTAACATTAAATAATATCTGGTAACTTACATTAAGGTTCCATTAGTTAATGTTAGATAATGCATTAAACAACATTATCCTAACAATTAACAACATTTGTTACAGTATTTATTTAACTTTGTTCACAGGAATTGATAAAAAGAAAACTTTAAATTTTTAGCTTGTGTCAGCTAACAATTAAGCTTATTAATGTGTTAGTGAATGTTTAAATTTACATGAACTAAGATTGATAAATGCTTAGAAGTATTAGTTCATGTTAAATATAGTTAACTAAAGTAAACTGGAACCTTATTGTAAAGTGTTACCAAATATCTTTTAATATTAAAATTGGATTTTATATTTTATAAAATATATTACTTCTTTAGCCGCTCCTCAGTCTGCTGCTTATCATTTTCCAAATCCATCACATTCTCTTGAGTCAACTTCAAGTCACCCTCAAGCTTTCTTTTAGCTCTCTCAAGATCCATGCGAATTTTCTTTTCTTGTTCCAAAGAACCTTCAAGCTAAATTTGATCCAAAAAAGAATTATGCAAATACTTTATAAAGCTTCTCATTTTAATTATGGTGTTGTGTTTTTTGACTCTTACATCATCCACTTGTTGCTCCAGCTTGGCTTTGGCTTTGGTAAGTGTGTTGACTTTGTCTTCCTCACTCTGGAGGTCATCCAGCGTTTGCTGATGGGCCTCCTGAAGAGCTTTCTTCTCCTTGGTCAGTTTAGCGATAATCTCATCCAAAGCTGCCATCTCTTCTATCATGTTTTTAACCTGTAGAAATGTGTCATTGTATCAAGGGGCTCTTAACTCACCCCATTCTAGCATCAATAACAGGTTCTGTGTTCATCAAAAACTGACCTTGTTCTCAGTGGCATGTTTCTCTTTCTCTACTTTGGCCAGAGTGAGCTCAAGATCATCAATGTCCTTCTTGAGTTCAGAGCATTCATCCTCTAGCTTTCGTTTCTTTGCAACTAACTCTGCATTCATCTCCTCTTCATCCTCTAGTCTCTCAGTCATTTCTTTGACTTTGGCCTCAAGCTGGATCTTGCTCTTGATCAGACCCTCACATCTCTCCTCAGCATCTGTAAGATTATCTTGCTCCTATCAACATAAAAAAAAATTTAAAACTTGTTTGTTTTCTGACTTGTGAAAAGTGCAGAGTTGTAGTCCGTTGTGAACTTACAGTCTGTGCTAAAAGCTGCAGGTCATTCTTCTCTTGGAGAAGAGAAACCATCTTTTCCTCAAGCTCCTTTCTGCGGGCTTCAGATTTGGCATAAGCCTCCTTCAACTTGGTGAATTCCTCCTTCATGTTGGCCATTTCTTTCTCAGTCTCTGCACTTTTCAGCAGAGGCTTGATCTTGAAGTAGAGCTTCATCCAGGGCCAATTCTTGACACCCATGAAAGCACGTATGTTCCACTGGATCACCAACAAAGAATCTCTGTGGATATTAAATAAGAAATTTAAATTATAAAATATAACTTGGAAAATATGTTAAAGATTGAAGAGCTAAAATCTAACCTTCTTTCCACAATTTTTTGGAACTCATCTCTTGATAGAAAACCACGAGCCCTGGACTGAATTCCAGTTATAATTAGTGCAAGACGGTCATCTCTCATCTCTTCAAGAGTTCCCAGAAGACCAGCCTTAAAAAAGACCTGAATAGTAAAGAATTTTGTGTCAAATAGGATGACAGTGGAAAAGTGGTTTTGGAAAAATGTAATGTTAATATAAAATTACCTTTGTATGTCCTAACTTGTACTGGATGTGATCGATGTCCAAAGAGCCCAGAAGTTTTTCTGAACCCTTCTTGTTATCAATGAACTGTCCCTCGGGGATAGCAGCAGGATTTAGGATGCGGTATCTACCCAAAAATACACACATTAACAATTATTTCTATATTTATTTAATTTTACTTCTAGCAATTGCTTACATTTGCAAACAGGAATTGAAGAATTAAGAACTGAAATTTGGAGTCATACATTAAATAATTTTGTAAGACATGAAAGCCATTTGGTTTCATACTAACCTTTGTTTGAAATCTCCATACAGGATCCTGTTGGGGAATCCCTTTCTGCAGATCCTGATGCCCTCCAGCACACCGTTACAGCGCAGCTGGTGCATGACCAGAGGATTCTCCATTGCCCCTGGAGTCTTAGTCTCATTGGGGATGAGGCAGCGCACAAAGTGAGGGTGAGTTGACCTTAAGTTGGTCATCAGCTTGTTCAAGTTTTCCTATTGGTAGAGCACAGAGGATTCAGATTTATATGCAATAAAACCATATGAGATAAAGTTTAAATATTTCGTACCCTATGAAGGGCTGACACAGTCTGGAAGGAAGAACCCTTCTTCTTGCTACCTTTGGCAGCTTTTCCTCCAGAATCTGTAGCTGTGAAATTAATTCTTTTTGTTATTATTAAACCATAAAAGTAGTGCTTATTATATTTTCATGTCACACTTCATTATGTACTTACCTGAGTCATCAGTAGCGTAATTAGCAAACAGAATCGACAACAGCTTAAGAGTTGACTTCTGGAAAAACCCTACAACCGTCTCATTGAGAGGGTCCTTGTTCTTCACCAGCCAGTTTGAAATGTTGTAGTCCACAGTACCAGCATAGTGAACGAGGGCAAAATGGGCCTCTGGTTTACCCTTGACAATCCTAGGCTTCTGGAAGTTTGGAGTTTTCCCCAAATGGTTGTCATAAAGCTTAGCTTTAAATGTTGCATCACTGGCTTTGGGGAACATGCACTCCTCTTCAAGGATGGACATGATACCCATGGGCTACAATGAATTGTAGATCGGGAAATCAATATTAGTTTGCCACGAGTTATTACTGAATATAATGATTTTTTCCCCTCAAATTATAATCATCAACATGATATTCACCCACCTTCTCAATAAGCTCAATACAAGCCTGCAAGTCCATGCCGAAGTCAATAAACACCCACTCAATGCCCTCCTTCTTGTATTCCTCTTGCTCCAGCACAAACATGTGGTGGTTGAAGAACTGCTGCAACTTCTCATTAGTAAAGTTGATGCACAGCTGCTCAAAGGTGTTGGACTGCAGGTGGAATATATTGTTTAATCACAATTGTCAAACAGGTCGCACTTCTTGTTGAATTTGTTTTATGAATAAAAATAATCAGTTGATTTCAGCTTACATCAAAGATCTCAAATCCAGCAATATCCAGCACACCAATGAAGTACTGGCGAGGCTGTTTGGTGGCCAGGGATTGGTTGATTCTCACAACCATCCAAAGGAACATCTTCTCGTACACTGACTTTGCCAGAGCACCAATAGAGTAGTACACCTAATAAAGAAAAGATTGAATTTGCAGAATTTGACACATTGCAAACTAGAAAGCAATTTTTCAGATACATGAAAGATTTTGTTTATGGAAAGTGAACCTATGATGCTGAAAACTCATTAGATTATTATTTTCATTCATTACCTGCTGGACACTCTGTCCCTTGGTGACCCACTCATTTCCTACTTTGACTCTTGGGTGAAGCAAACCCTTGATCAAGTCAGCTGAATTTAGGCCCATCAGATATGATATTTTGTCAGCATCTACATGTTAAATGAGAATACAGAGCTATGACTCTATATACAACATGTCTTAGACTTTTTTCCTTTATGAAGCTGGTATTCCAAGTTGTACTGACCCTCAGTCCCATCAGCCTCGGCCTGTTCCTCTCTTTGCTTCTGTTTGAACTTCATGTTGCCAAAGTGCATGACAGAACCAGTCAGCTTGTAGATGCTGTTCTTCTCCTCATGGGTGAAGCCCAACACATCGAATGCTTCCTACAGCAAAAGTACAGAGCATGTAAAATTTTATGGCAAATGTTTCATATTCTGCTTTTTGACAAGTACATTAAAAGTCTTTCGTTTGAAAGAATAGACTAGCCAAGATAATCAATTATCTTTCTAATCATTTTATACCTGTATTACTTAATTTTATTTGTATTACTTCTGTTGAACACAAAAGTAGAGCATGTTCATGATCTTTTCCTCGCACAAATCAGATGGCTTCCGAAAAACAAGTTTTGTGGATCTTTTATGGTTCTTTTTAATACTTATTGACAGCCCCTGATCACCATTTGCTTTTATTGTATGGAAATCAGCCAAGACATTATCAATTTATGTTCTACACCAAAAATGCAGTCATACATATTGTCAAATGTGCTAATGGTAACTCAATTGTAAATGCTGGGTGGACTATTTCTTATAATATTTTTGAATGTGGTGTCTTGTATTGCGAACTGCCTATGTTTTAACAAACACCCACATCAGTGGCCATCAGCTCGTCACCGTCATTAATAGAAGCCACTTGTGTTTCTCCTTGGGAGATAAAGGCGTAGTCATAGGGGTTGTTGGTGATGAGCAGCATCTCTGAAGAGAAATGGAAACATAGTTCAGAAAATATTATTCAAATTAGAAATGGCAGTGTTAATAGATATGATGGTTAATTTTACCCAGCAGTTCTGGTCTTCTCTGGGACAGAATCTGATAGAAGATGTGGTAGTCTCTCTCAGCCTTGAGCTGAAAAGTGACACGAGACTTCTCCAGCAGATCTAAATGAATTGATATAAATCGATGAATATCAAAACAGTTATACATTTCATCAATGTGTGATTTGTTGGAATGATGTTGGGCAGTAAAGTACTTACAAGTCTCAATGTCAGCAGAAGATAACTTTCCACTGTGGCCAAAATGGATACGGATAAATTTACCCTGTAAATAAAGCAATATATGATATAATACTTAACATGCTCATATAACATATCATGAAAACCAATATAGAATAACAACACCAATGTAAAAACCCAACTTACAAATCTGGAGGAGTTGTCATTTCTGATGGTCTTGGCATTACCGAAAGCCTCCAGAGCAGGATTACACTGAATGATTTGATCCTCCAGAGTACCCTGAGAACAATATTTTAACACTATGTAGTATTGTAATAATAATAATCCTTAGAGAATCTAAGTCATCTATATCAAATTATATAGACATATAATTGAGAAAACAAACATGTTGTTTGTTGCGTGTAAATGCATTGTAATATGGTACAATTAAGGGACTATCAAATTATGACAATTTGTGACTCCAATATTTAATAATATTTAACTCCAATTTTTAAGACATCTTTAATTCAGTAATTATTTTGTGTATGCTATCCTATATTGTAGGTATATTCATTCTTGAGCCATTTGAGCCATTTTTGGGAATGAAGCACCTTTTTCTCCATTGATGGATCCTTCTTGCCGGTTGATGCTGCTGCAATGCTCGCAAAGTACTGGATTACTCTTTTAGTGTTTACAGTCTTTCCAGCACCGGATTCTCCACTTAGAATAAAACGGTTATTAAAATATAGCATTGAAAGAAAATATTAGTGAAAGGAGGAATATTATGCTACGACGTAATATGTAATACATACGTGATCAGGACAGACTGGTTTTCTCTGTCTGTGAGAAAATAAAACATAAGAAACTTACCGCTTGAAATTTCATTAGAAAAATCCAAAAAATACTACAAGTCAGATCATCACCTGACAGCATGTACTGGTAGGCATTGTCTGAGATGGAGAAGATGTGTGGAGGGGCCTCAGTTCGTTTCTTTCCTCTATAGGCATTGACGACTTCCTGGTTGTACACTGGCACACTTGTAGGGGTTCACAGTGACACAGAAGAGCCCAGAGTAGGTCTGTAAGAGATTCACTGAAGGTTTAGATCTACTCATGCAAGATAAAGAGAATGTGTGAGTGTTTTAAGACTCTACACACGTAGATCATCCAGGCTGCGTAACGCTCTTTGAGGTTAAACAGCACAGCGGGCTCGTGCAGGAAGGTGAACATCGCCATATCCTCGATTTTATCAAACTTTGGCGGGTTCTGGGGGTGAACATCATCCTCCTTCACAGTTACTGTCTGTGGATAACAAAAATGTTTTGACAGTCACACTGTACTTCTGTCTACAATACACAACAATGCAGAGATTGGATCTTACCTTCCCGAATTCAGTGTCAACAGTGACTTTGTCACCGTCTCTACTGATGACGGAGGCTTTGACGTACTCAACCGCAGGGTCGGGCACAAAGCATTCTTTCTTCATGTCAAAGGGGCGAGTTTGGGCCTCCAGACGCTCCCTGTCTGACTTTCGTAAGAACGGGGCAGCTGGCCCGAACTCTGCCATCACAGCATCCCCCATCTTTCAATCAGACTGAGAAATAGATGACAAAATTCTCTAAACTTTTACAACTTGTTTACAATTAAAAATAATTTGTGTAAAAAATAAATCCATTAAATATAATTATTTAATAATGTAAATATATAAAATATTTCTAATTAATTATTGCATTCAAAAAGAAAATATTGCATAAACATAAATGCATATACACACACACACACACACACATACACGTGTTGACCTTTATAAAAGCATGTCTTACCAGATGAAATCCAAACCCAAAATGTCCAAGTCCTTTCAATAAAAAAAGAAACTTCATTAATGTGAAGTCATCTTATTCTATTGTTCAGTCCTCATAAACAATTTTATCTAAATGATGTGAGCTCTTACCTTTAGATGGCACAATGATGTGAGCTTGCAAATTGTGCTGTAACGTATCCCTTTATATAGAGGCACAATGAGTGTGAGGTTTGGTCACCTGTGTGTAGCTCTTTTTGGGTGCCTGAAAAAATATTTGTGTGAGTCATAGTAGTTTAGCATGTGGTGTGTGGCGGTAGCGCAAAAGATTAGAAAGGATATAAGATCACAATGGTGCTATTTTTGTCCCATAGATATAAGATCTTTACTAAAGTTTTTTATAATGAAATGTACACCTTCACTTTCGTATTTTGTAGTTTGTTTTATAGGCCAGATTCACAACATCTGTTGTGTCACAAATCCAGATTCACAACGTGTGTTGTGTGTTGTTTTTTTATGTATGTAAAGCATTATAGAGGTAGAGACTCTTGTGTATATATAATATATCGGTAACACTTTTCAATAAGGTTCATTAGTTAATGTATTTACTAACATGAACTAACCATGAGCAATACATTTGTTACTGCATTTGTTCATCTTTGTTAATGTTTGTTCATAAAAATACAGCTGTTCATTGTTTGTTCATGTTAGTTCACGGTGCATTAACTAATGTTAACAAGATTTTAATAAAGTATTAGTAAATGTTGAAATTAACATTAACAAAGATCAATAAATGCTGTATATGTGCAGTTCATTATTAGTTCATATTAACTAATGTAGTTAACTAATGTTAACTAACGAACCTTATTGTAAACTGTTACCAATATATCTATACATTGAACATATGTATAGTTGAACATTCACATAATCCTTTTTAAATAAAATTGCTTAATTGACAGTTAGATTCCAGCTTTTCTAAATCTGTGTTATTTTCTGTCCTCAAAGAGAGACAGGCATGCCCTGGGAATTCCACAGGTTTATCTTTGTGCTAAAGGATGAAAACAAGGTAACAATGCTTCACGAACAAGACGGCTGTCACGGAAGATTAAAATTGTCAGTAGACAGCTGTAACGGCAACAATAAATATCTGCAATTGTGACCTTTTGTTCTCGCCTAATGCAGAGACAGCTGCAACTCTAGCTTGTTCTTGTTTGTTTCTCTGACCTTTCTTGATTTCCCAATGCTATATCCTTCATCTGTGTTTTACAGATTGTGTTAAGTTAATTTGTCGTCATTAAAATGAACAACAGCTTCATTCTTGTTCATACATGTTATTTCTTTAAAAAGATTTTCCAGCTTTACAAAGATTTCCAAACCAAATGCATGAAAGTATTCTGTAGGATACATAATGTAATATATTCTGAATACATTACATCAGTGTTACTTTTTCTGTGCATCAGTTAACACAAAAATGCTTATAATTATTCCTTCTTAACAGATAGAACATGGCAACACTGATGTAATATATTCTGAATACATTACATCAGTGTTACTTTTTCTGTGCATCAGTTAACACAAAAATGCTTATAATTATTCCTTCTTAACAGATAGAACATGGCAAGCAGGTCAAACTAACCGTCTTAGCCTCAGATCTGTTTCTAAACACTGTTAATGTATTGTCAGCTCTACAGCATTGATTTTTTGGCCAGCCGTGTGAGCCATCACTCAAGACCTTTTGTGAGGTTATTAACTTGCCATGACCTCTTGTCCCTCAGTTATTCTGCACCCTCTCAACAAGGACCTTACTTAGTCTTAGCAATTGGGCAATCTATTCTAGGCCCCCCATCATTTACAGAGCCTCATTCTCAGCTGTCTTTTTACCCTTGTTTATCAAATCTCAGGAGCAAGAATGGAAGAAATGGGGGCAACCTTATTTCTAATAAAGTTTGTAATCCATTTGTAATCCTTGAGCTTTCTTTTGTCACTGGGTGCACTAGAATGGTCTTGCATCTGTTGGGCTTAATAGGATTCTATTGGTATCTACTTTCTTCTCTTCTGCTTCAGACTATTTAGCTAGTTTTGCTACCAAAATTTGTATTTAAAAGCTGAAGTAGGTGTTATTCTTAGGCATTAAACAGTGGCACATTGATTAAACGCAACAGTTGCATTCTTGTTGTAGTTTAATTGAGATACACTGTGGGTTTAAAAACAAGCTATTATAGTTAATTATAACTAAAACCATACAGATTTTCATTACTTGAAATGAACATTAACTGATTTTTTTTAAACTTTATTTCATCTAGTTGACAGCAACATGTCTCATTTTAATTTAATTTAACTTTTACTTGATTTACTAAAATAAAAATAATTATTTTTTTATTTAAAACTTTAACTAACAGGGTTCCCACTCTTCTTGAATGTACTTGAAGTTCTTGGAATTTCAAACACATGGATTCAATGACTGGAAAGTACGTGAAAACAAACATAGGTCCTTGAAAGTGCTTGATTTAAATTTGAACTACATTTTGTTAGAGTAACATGGTGCTATTACAAAAATTGGCCTTTTTTCGCTGCCAAAGCCAGAACAAAACCGTGCTACTGATTGGGGAGGAAGCGGGAAAAACCTGAAAAAAAGCAGCGTGAGCGTATAGATTGTGATCACATGCAGTCAGCCCTGCATGATGAACCCTTGAGAAGGATGGAGCTGTTTAACTAGCTCAGTGAAAGGTAAGTGCACATTCAGTGATGCTTGTCTCAGTATTGAGCCATATAAAAATGGTTTTATCAAAGTTCCAACGAATAGCACTTAGTAAACCAGTGTTTAAAAGCACAGCTCTGCTTTGTTTACAGAGGTTTATGGGGAAACCAATATGTTTCTGCTGTTAAATAAGCAATCTACTTTCAGAGAGTGAAATTGCATTGTCAGCGCATCTCTCATTATTGTTCAGACTAAAGGGACATTCACACTAAACTTTTCGTTCCATTGACTTTCATTCATACGCATGGGAATGCGTCAGACCGCAAGCTCGTCTGAAAAGTTTCGCATTCCGCTGCATTCTGAAGTTCAAGTTTGGTGAACTCTGACCTGCAAATTTGCAATCATGTGTTGTAAGCCTAATTCCCTGATGGAGGGAATAGAGACGTTATTTCGACTGACATTAGGGGTCTCACTTAATAATAATTTGGTACGTTTATATAGTGCTTTTCTCTGCACTGAAAGTGCTTTACATAGAAGATACTGGGGCGTTAGGACCCACCCAGACCACAGGGTGAGCACCCCCTGGTTGCCTCACTAACACCTCTTCCATCAGCAACCTTGTTTCTCCTAGGAGGTCTCCCATCCAACCCTGCTCAACTGTTTGCTCAACCCTGCTTAGCTTCAGTGGGTAATCAGTCTAGGGCTACAAGGTGATATGTTTGCCCCAATCACCACTGAAATTGGCTAGTGGATCTTGCATGCCTTGCCACTTGCCCGTACATATGGGTATAAAAGAAGGTGCCATGCATCCTCTCATTAGGTTTATGCTGAAGAGCCAAGACGGTGTCCTGGTCATTTAGCAGGGTAGTACAAGGTTGTGGCAGGAGGGATATAATGAGGAATACGACAGTAACCGAGACGTTCCCTTTCTGTCAGTCACGTTCACTGTTATGTCGACTGACATTAGAGGTCCCTATGTAAAGCGCCACAACCACTGAACTGTGTTACGAGTGTTGGCAATGCAGATGCTGGCAAGCTGTAGCGTGCCTGTTGGCAACTGCCCGACTAAATCGTAACCTACCGAGCGCCCCATGTAAGCCAAAAAGTTCTCCATGCCTGATGGGATGGAATGGTCGGGGCTTACCATGGAGTAGGTTATTAGCACTCAAAGAACTGCTCGAGGGTAGTTCCGAGCCTTAGTTGATGCATTAACTGCGCACAGCTACCAACTTTGCTCTCCAGACAACCAAGGCCATGGCCTAGACGATGTCCACCTTGGTGGCCCAGGAATGGCACCTCTGGCTGAACCTTGCAGAGATGCGGGATGCCGGCAAAGTGCACTTTCTCGATGGCCCCATTTTACAAGGCAGTGTCTGAGACGACACTTATAGGACTTTGCCCGGCAGTTCTCTGCAGTACAAAAGCAGACGGAGGCCATCAAACATCTTGCCCTGACGTGATACCACCGCCACCGGGCTGGCTCCAAGTCTGCTTGTTGCCAAGGGAATCCGCCCATGGCTTCTACACCTGCTCCAATGGCCCCACGGAGGATATTACAAGTCCCACCCCAACCCCAACACCACCCAGCCACCACCCCCCCGCTTCGTGGACTGAGCCCACCTCTGACGGAGAGACAATGCCTGCCGCAATGGAAGAGCCAATGCTAGAAGGAGCAAATGAGCCATTCATCACCCCCCAGAGCCTGGATCTCAAGAGACGTCTGACCAGGTGTGTGAGGGGGTCAGTGATCATTTCTGGTTAGCATTCTCAAAGTGTTGGGTTAAACGGATGGGTTTTTTTTCAAGGTTTTGAGGGGTTTTTTTTAAAGTGATTTGTTTTTTGTGTGCCATGTTACTTACAAGATTTTAGTGTTTTTAATGAGTACCTCATTAAGACCTTCACTCTGGATTAACAGGAGATCTGGAGAACCTTAACATCCTGTCTCTTTTCCTATATTTGCCAGATCCATCTCTTGCTATGATGAGCTGGAACATTCCTATCCATACTCTTCCCTGAGACGGAGGCGGTTCATTTTCAGCCCTTTGTTGCCACAGCTCACCAAAAGGTCAATGACTTGACCCATTGTGCATCATGACCATTGAGCAGGCTATTATTGGAGAATGAGGAGGTCTGCTAGTTTGATTTGTCCACTAGAGGTCCCATGATGATTTTGACTGAATTTCTTGTCATATCTTCACTATCCCTTGTTCGAGCCAGCTGTATGATGTAGACAGAGAATACAGGTATTAATATTTGCACAATGTACCCCTATCTTTGTCTATCTGTAAATCTATCTATCTGAATTTGATTGTTCTCTACAAGAATACATTATGCTTCCATTAGAGAAATTGGCATGACTTTTGACCTCTGCTCTACAAATGTTTCTTTTTCCCTCACTCTCTTATCCTGGTTTTTCTATTCCCCCTCAGTCCCACACAAACACTCTGCTCCCTGCAGGAGAAGATCCAACACATCTCTGAAGCACAGATGAAGGTAATGCAAAGCAATGCTTTTTATTTTTAGTTGCTCAGTGTTGTGATTGACAGGAAAAAATATATATTAAATACTGAATTAATATTGTTTAATAAACTAAAAACAATAACAATCATAATATGTGAGAACAATTACAGTTTTTCTCAATCGCTTAGGCACATTTTTCGAAACAGTCTTTAACATTTTCTAAACTGTTAGTGCAACTTCCACAACTGTTTGGTTGAGCATCAGATAAACTATCACTTGTCTGCAAAATGTAGTTACTCGCCTAAAACATTTAATTCATGCTTCAAAACCCAGTTAATGTGTCAGTAATTTGGCCAGTGCCACCAAAATAAAAAGTGTTTTTGCCATTGTGTGAGCCACACTGGTCAAAATGTATGTATTTTCTCCATGGACACCATCTGTTTTCTACACTATACAAGAATGTCAGTTTTGTCTAGCTGAATCCTCTTGTGTGTTTTGTAGATACATATTTCATCAGTGGGTAAAATTTTACTTGGGAAAGTCAATACTGTAGTACACAAAAAGAAAATAGACATTAGGTGTCCTTTTGTACTATGTACTTACATCAATAATAAGTACAGTGTACTTGTGTTAATTTTGCATTTCAAAACACTTGCTGTTATTGAGATGGATATGAGTAAGGTTAGATTTAGTGGTATGGGTAGGTTTAAGGGGTAAGGGAAACGGTCAACAGTGTAATTATAGATTTAAATATAGCTGCATACAGCAATCAGTGGGGTTCAAGCGTTTATGTCGACCTGAAATGTAGGACTGACACCATAAAATATGCATGACAAAGAATACTCTAAAACACAGAAAAGGAAGGCTTAAACAATAATACTTAATACACAATAAGCATGCTTACACACACACACACACACACACACACACACACACACACACACACACACACACACACCACACACACTTTGTTGTAGATACAGACATTTTAAATAAATGATGGGTAACAAAAAATGTACTGTCTCTGTATAACAACATTTTCAGGTTTTACATTAATCATAATGTGGCACAATTGTCAAAATTGAGAGCTCAGTACAAATGAAGTGATCAACTTTTACAAATTTTGATTGTTAAAATAGTGATTTTATAATGTCTACATATGAATGCAAACACAAAACCTGTGAAAAGCACTATTTTGGAATGACAAAATTAGGATTATAATCAGAAGATGGCAGCAGAGGACCACTCATTGGCTCACTTTCATTTTAAAAATGTTTGTCTTCAACAATAATCTCCACAAAAGCAAGGCAAAATGTTCATGTTAACTTCATTAAACATGCTTAAATACAAAGACAAATATGTTTTCAATGTTATTGGGAAATTTTGTGAAAATACCTTTTAATAGCCATTAAGCATTTAACATTTCTTTGAAAAGTAATAATGTAAAACTGTATTACCGGTGCATAGTAATAAAAAAATGTTTTATGCATTTATTTATCAGCCAATGCTGGAAACTGATAGAAAGATTAAATTAAAAAGATTTTTTATCCTAGTATACAGTAGTATTATAATTTTACAGCCTTAATTTTTCAGTTGAAATGGCTGAATGTGCTTCAGTAATTTATTTGCTTTAAATAATTTTAAGTCGATAAGGATTTTTTATTAATCGCATGCGATAACGCTTTAATATTGACAGTAGTGGTGGAACGGATCACAAAATTCACGGATGTGTGTGTGTGTTGGGGGGGGGGGGTGTAACTTTGATTTTCTTTTATTTGATAAAGTTCAAACATTATTCAAAACAAGTGCACAAATTACAAGCAGAGATGAATACTAAATAATAAAGTTACAAAGTCTAACAGTATTCAGGTACAGAAATTAATAATAAAGCCTAAATGTAAAATAACACTATTTGTTCACTGTAGAAATTAAATATAGTTTCATCTTTGTTAAAGCTGTATTTTGTTGTATTATTAACATTAATGACAACAGTACAACAGACAACAGTAGGAATATTAGGTGTGTGCTGTCACTTTAAGACCGACTACACAGACCTAAAAAACGGACAAACATCCTATTTCTTTCTCAACTGTTCACTTAAAGGGTCACTTCACCCATTTGCATTAAGGTTTGTATTGTTAGAAACCCAGTCATATATTATAATGATGGTGGAATTTTGCTTGTTTTTTTTATGAGATGGGAGAAAAAAGGATTTAAGTGTTTTACTTCCGTCCTATCGTGACGTAAATATCGTCATTTTGTGTCACGATAGGACGGAAGATAAATTTCATTGAAAAGTGTATAGACTACAAACATTAGCTCATTATTATTCAAGGGTGTGGGACCCACTCACCCTACAGGCCTATTACAGATCAGTGGGTGGGACTTCACTTGCAGAAACCGAAATCAATATCCGCCATCTTGTTTTTGGAAGCTAAGCTAACAAGCGCTGTGGAGATAGGAAGTATGACAATGACTGAAGAAACTATACATGATATGGAAGAAGAGGATTTTGAAAGTCTGCTGCTCGAATCCGATGTTCGTGGCTATCTTTACGAGCCGCAATATAGTGAAGAGCAGCTGAGGCTGATGGAGGAACAGGAGGCGGCTGCCTGTCGCGGTCGAGGAGCCCGGACTGGCTCGAGCTGAGGCGGACTGCTGTGCCTGTGCTCTCGCTGTGCGCTACGGACACAGATAGAGTCCGTCTGCTGCAGAGAATTTCAACGAAGGGACGTTTGTGTTGTGATGTGAACCACCATAGTTTCGCCTGACTGAACATCCAGGTATCATGCAGTAATACACCATATTCAGAAAGAAATACAAACGAGGAGTAATTCACTAATGAATTTGCCAATGTAACTTAACGTTAACGGGGTTTGTTGTTGTGGGAAGAAGGAGGCTGGAATCGGCGAACATTTAAACATTTTAATAGTAAAATGAACAAATACACAACGAAAGTATAAGCCAACAGCCCCTCATTGAAGACTGAAGTCCACACACAACATAAAATCAGGCCTGTTCCTCTCTCGATCTGCCGTTTATGCTTCCGCTCCTCTGTGAGAGATACGAGACCGGTCGGTGCGTCTCTTTACTTTCATTATCACTTACTAGAAATTTTGCGTGAAATGAATTTCAAACTCTGGTGGCAGCTAACGTTAGCCTTGTTGACGAAAGAATGATTTCTTTGATGTGCGCGCAGTTCCGGATTAGTGGGTGTGGCTTGCGGAGCTGTGCAATGTGGTGCATTGTGGGTGTTGTAGTCTTTCATACAAATGCACCCTTCGGTTATTTTCTGTCTTTTCTCGGTCAAGAGGGCAACAAATTCAAAAATTATTTTACATTTCGACTACATATATGATCCACTTTCAATAAAGATTCATGTTGAAATGGGTGAAATGCTCCTTTAAGATATAACAGAGAGAACACTTGCCGAGATGGGTATTTAGATATAATTTTGTGTTTATGTGTCCATTCAAGGGCAAGGAAATGCGAAAAATGAATACATTTCGGTGTTTGAGCGCTATTTGAAACACTCTGCGTGTGTGTATATAACGCTCGAGTCCCAATTTTTGCCTCTTCTTCTGCATTTAAAATGTTTGAATGTATAAATTGGCAAGACAAAACACGTCCAAATGATAAACTTTAACTCTATAATGGTTAAATTTAGCAGTTAATGTGCAAATCACATGCGTGCCGAACCGTGGTCCGTATGGATCACGGATTAAATGCGATCCGTTCCACCCCTAATTGGACAGCCTACCAGGGCTTGACAGTGTAAGCTTTTCACTTGCATTTGCGACTAAATGGATGTGGCGAACTGTAAAATGTATTTAGGAGCACGAGTGCGAATAAAATTTATTTATCTCAAATGGTATAACAAACGTCTTATTTTAAGAAGTCTGGAAAAAACAGGGAGAACACCTTATATGATTATTAAACTTTAATAGACGACTCTTTAAATAAGTAACATGGATGAGAAGCACATGGCAGAACTAGTGATGGAGACGTGCTGAAATAAAATGCACATTCACTCTGACAGCAGAGTGCGATGATGGTAACACTGTAAAGTACAATCAAAATCTTTATCATTATAGCATCAGTTCTGAATTTATCTTACACTGATGTATTCTGATGTTATCCAAATGAAGTCACAATGGGGGAAAAAAACATCCTAAAAATATGATTGAAAATCATGATATGAAATATGTACTTTTTTTCTTTCTTTTTTTTTGTGTGGTTAAATATGACTTTCATCTGTGAATCTGATTAATTTGTTTTGATTAATAACTGAGAATGTATTTTGATAATATAATTAAGTAGGGGAGAGTGGGGCAAGTTGTCACATGGGATAAATCTCAGTAACTTTTGGGTCATACATGTTAGTAGTGCTATCTATTTTGGTCTCAAAATACAAATTAAGACAAAACTGTGTTAATTGCATCCTCCAAACTACATTTCTTATATCATTCTTTGTAATGGCTTTTGGGTAAATAAGTTAATATAATAGACACTGGTTTACATTGAGATCAAAGTCAGTTACATAATGGAAAGCTGTACCATATTCTCAGGAGTATTTTTCATAGGATATATATATATATATATATATCAGGATATTGAGAGAGTTATCACATACACAGTCTTTTCTCATTTGTTACTGTTAGTGTAATTAGTAACACTTTACAATAAGTTTCAGTTGATTAATGCATTTCTTTATGCATTAGGTAACATGAACTACAAACGAACAATGGTTTTACAGCATAGGTTAATGTTAATTTCTGCATATACATTTTTTTCAAACATTTCACAAGGTAACAATCAAAGTAGTTTATTTAAATAAAGCACACATCAAAAAAAATTTAAATTGATATTTTGTTTGTTCATGGTACTTAATGTATTAACAAATTAAACCCTGTGTAGTAATTAAGTGTAGCTAAAGGTTAACTAGTTCATGGTTTTCCTGAGCAATACCAGTAGAAATGTTAAATAGATTTTTGAAGACTATTTGAAAATTGTGAATAAAACCTACACTAAATTAAAGGAATAAAAAACTGTGACAACTTGCCCCATTATGCTTTACATGGACACCTAGCAAGTATGCTTCATATGATATTTAATGGTGGTGCTGCTCTCAAGTGGTGGTGACTGACTATTGCAGCTCTCACATTTGCAGCATTGTGGAGGTTACTTTAGGTTTAGAATTAATATATTGCCAAAATAATTGATGAGAAAGAGATTCTGCTGAATAGAGCTGAACTGTAAATTCTTAGACTAACGATGATGGCTGTTCACAACAATAAGTCTATGTAGGCTATTATTATTATATAGTACTCTAATTTTTCCCTGCATTTTACTGCTCTGTCAAAAATTGAATGGCTTTGATGGAGGCATTATAATAGATCCATGTGCACTTTAAATCATAATGCCTTTTATTTTATTCCCTGAGGATGAGCTATGTTAAAACATATAGTGTAATGGTCAGTGGCCTACAACTTAATCTGCATTATGTGGTTTGTATTAGTATGGTAAAACTGGTAAACATAAAATTGGTTTCTTTGTATGGTTGACCCTACTTCAAAAATGACAATTTTAAGAACATTTAGTTTTGTTTCAATCAGATCTTAGACTGGACAGCCTAGTCTGTGGCACATAGAGTACGCTCAGGCAACTGATTTACTGTTGTGTTTAAGATCATGTTGGGATATTGGAGGGGGAAAAAAGACAAAAGAAGATGAGGTATTCATTTTCATGTCTGCTTTATTCTACGGAACTACAGAAGAGATCGTCACAGCAATCCATGTTAAGAGAGATCCATCTAATATTTTCACTCCTCATCAGCCCCCTTCTGTTAGAAAGGAAAAGGTCAAAGCAATGTTAAAGTTTAGCTGATCAAGTTCAAAATAGCTTAAACTTTACACAGCTAATCGACATAGATAGTATTTTTTAGGGCTGTCATGATTCCTTGATTAAATTTGAGTACTTGATTTTAAAGAAATCCTCAATTTCAATGTACCTATGTCGATTAACCAGCGAAATACTGTAAGTGGTGCATTCCAAGGATGAGAATCCATGATCCCCATTATTAGACCATTTTCTAAGGCTGCATGATGTATTAAAAACCCTTTAAAAACTATACTACAACATAGTCCTTTTGTGAATTTACAAAGGCTGTTATTCCTCTACATGAACTGTTCTCGTTTACATGCGTGGAGTGCATCATAAACTTCATCTCTGCATATGCTGTGAGTTTGTGTTGCTTATAACGTTCATCTGGGAACACAATGTGTGCCATTTAATCAGATTTGTCATTTAAATCATTTATAAACCTACGCCAACACAGGAGAATACATCAATGTTTCTAAATATGAGACCGGTTCATCACAAGGCATAAAAAAAAAATTTGTTTGGTTCCGGTTTCCGACTGACCCTGTCAATTTATGTGCGACCCAAATTTATTTTATGAGCTTGGGGAAGAAATAATAAAAATTAAATAAATACACAAATAAAAACTTTGAGGCAAACTATAATTAACGTTTTTGTACAGCACTGTTTTTTATTGCACGCGATGCAAGATGCCTGTTGTCCTCCAGCAATGCTATCAACAAACGAGGCAGATATCGTTCTCACATCAGTCGTCAAACTGAATTATAATATAGGGACGCACACATGCACACACCACATACTGATACCTCCATCCGCCTACCAAGTTTCATTAAAAATCATCCCAAATCCCAATCATGATCCCAATCCCCTCTTCTGCTGTGTACCACTTCTTTCGCTATGTATTTGTTCGTTTCTTTTATTATTTTATGCAATCCAAAACACTCTAACTGCCGCGCTTCGTATCTCCAGAGCCCGTCTAACTTGTCCGCTTGTCCGGGACAAATGGATTTTTATAATAAAAATAATAAAATTAATAATAATTCAGAATAAAAAATAAATAAATTTTAAAAACCCGGACAAGCAACTTTTTTTACTTGGACAAGTGAATGACAGATTTAAAGGCTTAATGTCGAGCCCTGAATAATTTCCTACGTATCCCTTCCTGCCACAAAAAAATAAAAAATAAATTTTAAAAAAAAATCCCTACCGACCCATGACCTCAACTGACAACCAACCGGAACCAAACTTTTTTTTTTTTTTTATGCCCAATTTCAAAATAAAAGTTTAAACCCTTGCTCTGAGTTTGGCTGTTTTGATGTCCACATATTCTTGTTCAAGAAATTAGAGTGTAGCATTTCTATCATAAAGAAGTGGTTATTTATTGGTTATTGCCTCATTATTATATATATATTTTAAGTAATTTCAAAGGCGTAGGTCTTTGCTTAGGTCTATTTTTATTATCACAAAAAAAAGCAGATTAATCGTCAAAATAATCTACCGATTACTCAATTACCAAAATAATTGTTAGTGACAGCCCTAATTTCTTTTTTTACAATAGCCACACTTTTTAAAATGCATTTTGTCAAGTGTAGTTGTTGAAACTACTTGCTAATCATATCTTGACCTATCAAGTCAATGTAACTGAGACCATTTATTTGTGGATTATTTCTTTTTTTGTGACCAAAATCACTTGTTTTAAGTGCCTACTCTTACCTTAGATCCTGTATCACGGCTCTTGGCTCTCAGCTTGTTGACCTGAGATTCAGCAATATCAGCCCTCTCCTCTGCCTCATCCAGCTCATGCTGTATCTTACGGAACTTGCCCAGATTGGAATTGGCCTGTTCTTCCTAAAGATTACACAGAATAGCATTTGTGAAAATTTAAAGATTCAATTACTACAGAAGTCGTATCATATGATGGCACCAGTGGGGAAAATACTCACCGCCTCCTCAGCAGATCTCTTGTAGGATTTGACCTTCAGCTGGAGTTTGTCCACCAGATCCTGCAGGCGAGCCAGATTCTTTCGGTCTTCCTCAGTCTATGCAAAGCAAAAAATATTAGTATATGCAAGATACACTTAAATACTGTAAGACGGCACTTTATGTATTCAACAAATAACTTGATCAAATCAACCAGGGGCAAAATTGTTAGTAGGCAACATTTTTCCTACCTGGTAGGTGAGCTCCTTGATGCGTCTCTCATATTTACGAATCCCCTTGACTGAGTCACTGGCCTTTCTCTGTTCAATCTCTACCTCACTTTCCAGCTCTCTCACCTAACAGTTGTGGAACAATTTTAGTATAAAAATGTAAAGATAAAAGAAAGCATTTAGCAGAAAACTCTGTACTTTTTCCTAAAAACATCAGCAACTTACCCTGGCTTCCAGTTTCTGGACCTGCTTCTTTCCTCCCTTCATGGCGATCTGCTCAGCCTCATCCAGACGGTGCTGCAGGTCCTTGATGGTCTGGTCCATGTTCTTCTTCATGCGCTCCAGATGAGCACTGGTGTCCTGCTCCTTCTTCAGCTCCTCTGCCATCATGGCAGCATCAGTGATGGCCTTCTTGGCTTTTTCCTCAGCATTCCTGCACTCCTGCACTGCCTCCTCAACCTCAGTCTGAAGCTGAGTATTATCTCCCTCCAGCTTCTTCTTCTGATTCAGCAGGCTGGTGTTCTGAACATGGACAATATTGACATTCATGTTGTCTTTTAATTATATTGTTTACTAAGAGGCTTTATTTCGCATAGTATTAGTACAGATGTTTCATACCTGAGAATGCAGGAGCTGAACTCTCTCACTGACATCCAGCAGTTCCTGCTCAGCCAGTTTCCTTCCTCTCTCAGTTTGTTCCACCATGGATCTCAGCTCATCCAGTTCAGCCTGCAGCAGATTGTTTCGTCTCTCCACAATGGCGATGTTCTCTTTGAGATCATCATTACCACGAAGAGCGTCATCTAGTTGCAGTTGGGCGTCCTGTAAAGTACACATTTTACAAATGAAAAGATTGAATAACTATGTTGGATTTAACCGAAGCATCATAAAATCTTGATTTGAAGATTCGTCATACTTTGAGATGTCCATGAATACCCTTGAGTTGCTTCTGGGCTTCTGATGCCTGTCTGTTAGCCTGGCTGAGCTGAATCTCCATCTCATTGAGGTCTCCCTCCATCTTCTTCTTCAGCCTGAGAGCTTCATTCCTGCTGCGAGTCTCTGATTCCAGTGAGCTCTGCAGGGTATCCACCGTTCTCTGCTGGTTCCTCTTGGCCTGCTCCATCTCTTCATCTTTCTCTGTCAGCTTACGTTCAATATCAGCTTTGACCTGATTGAACTCCAGCTGAGCTCTAAGTATCTTGCCTTCCTCATGTTCAAGGGAACCCTATGAAGAGTAAAATGGGTGTTTGTTATAATGGAGATTTAAAGTTTTTGTTTAGGCCCTGTGTTTTGGGGTGGGAAGTGACCTCCCTTAAAATAATCTGGAATGAACAATTGATTTAAACAACAGCTTGATTTAAATCAAAGAGTTTTCAAATGAATAAGAACTTTGGTGGAAATGGTTGTTCTTTTACCTCAGCCTCTTCGAGAGCAGTTTGTATCTCTTGTTTCTCCTGCTCCAGTTGTTTTCGTAGTTTCTCCAGCTCATGAATATTCTTCCCACTCTCACCAAGTTGCTCAGTGAGGTCAGAAATTTCCTCTGTACAATAAAAATAACATGTGAGCTCACAAATACAAGCAATTGAAGTAATGGTTTGGAGTTGTAAAACCACTCTTACCTTGGAGATTCTTGTTCTCCCTCTTCATGCTCTCCAGGTGGTCCAATGACTCCTCATAAGAGTTTTTTAATTTAAAGAGTTCAGTGCTCAGAGATCTAGCTTCTTTTTGGGCACTTTCTAGTTCAGTTTGGGACTCCTCATACTTTTGCTTCCACTCAGCTAGGACCTGGTTAAATGTAACAAGACCAAATGGCCAATGAGAGCAGTGCAGTTTTTGTCTTTGTAGTGGCTTTGTAGTAAAGAATAGACCCTAAAGTACTAGACCCTATCCATAATTAGAAAATTACATTTACTATCAATTTAACATTGAACATTTTCGAGGCTACTTGATATTTTATATAGTAAAGTTTTGCATGGCTGATTTTTCCAGCTAATGACAAAATGTACATTATTTTCTTACTTTATCAAAGTTTCTTTGCTTCTTGTCCAGAGCAGCAGCAGCAGCATTGGATCTCTCCACATCCACCATGAGATCTTCAATCTCATTCTGCAGCCTGTGCTTGGTCTTCTCCAGAGAGGAGCATTTAGCATTGACCGCTTCCACAGCTTCTTCTGCATCTTGCAGACGCTGAGCAAGTTTCTTCCTGTAATAATTAAAATACAAAGGATAGTAAACATCAGAAGTAACAATCATTAAACTGTATTTGAACGTGTTTAAAAGGCCACAAAGTATAGCAGAAAATTCAGAAAAGTTTCTCATCACTAAAGACCAAACTCTTATAACATTTAAATATTGTTTATTTCTTACTTTGCCTCCTCCAGCTCCTCAGTCCTCTGGATGGCATCAGTTTCATACTTGGTTCTCCACTGAGCCACTTCAGAGTTTGCCTTGGACATACTACGCTGTAGCTCAGCCTTGGCTTCTTGCTCCTCCTCATATTGCTCCCTCAGCAGATCAGCATCATGACGAGCAGACTGAACTGCATGGGCCAGGGCATTCTTAGCCTGAAGACAAACAAATATTTGCGCCAGTTGTTTATTATGTCTTTAGCAAAAAATTTAGACTTTGAAGATTTTGAAAACCTTGATTTCTTCTTCAAGCTGTCTCTTGAGGTCTTCAATTTGCTGAGTATATGACTGCTTGCCTCTGGTTAACTGAGATACAAGGGAGTCTTTCTCCTCAAGTTGTCTGGCAAGTTCACCTAAAATGCAATATAAAAAAATTACTTTTTTCCAAGTATCATTATGGTACAGTTGGTAACATAACACAATATTTTGTGTTCTTACCATTTTCAGTTTGCAGCTTGGCTTTTTGCATGGTGAAATCATTGATTGTGCGCTGACCTTCCTCAGCTTTGGTTCTGTACTCAGTCATCTGGTCTTCTAGAGTTCTGCACATTTTCTCCAGGTTTGTCTTGAGGATAAATTGTATCATAGTTTATTGCTTTCTTTGACTGACAACACACAATTTATACACTCTAAGCATTCTCTCACTCACCTTTGCCTTTGCAAGCTGCTCCATGTTGGAGACCACATCGTCCAGTTCCAGTCTGAGTTCACTCTTCTCTTTCTCCAGCTTCTGCTTCACTCTCTGGAGGTTGTCAATCTGCTCCCCCAGATCAGCCACACTGTCTGCATGTTTCTTCCTCAGTGTAGCCGCAGTGGCCTCATGTTGCAGAGTGGACTCTTCAAGGTCTCTGCGCAGTTTCTGGAACTCAGCTTCACGTTTCTTGTTCATCTCAATCTGGGAAGCAGTGGCTCCACCAGCCTCCTCCAACCTCTCACTGATCTCCTCCAGTTCTCTGGACAGATCCGCTCTCTGTTTCTCAACTTTAGCACGGGCAGCTCTCTCAGCCTCCAGCTCTTCCTCAAGCTCTTCAATTCTGGCCTAGTAATGTGCATAAATTCAATATTAAGGTTAACTATCCAAATGTCTATCTTATTAAGACATTTAATCTTATTAAGTTTACCTGCAACTCTTTTAGTTTTTTCTGGAGTTGGGACTCCAAAGCTTGTCCATCTTCAATCTTGCTATTGAGCTGGCTTACTTCAAAGTCTTTTCTGCCAAGTAAACAGGATGACACATGAATGATTGCATGAAATTTCTAATTAAAATATCAGTTAACACTTTACAATAAGATCCCATTAGTTAAAGTTAGATGATGAATTAAACAACATTAACTAACAATAAACAATTCATTTGTTAAAGTAATTTTTTTTACTTTGTTAGCATTAATAAATAAAAATAAAACATTTCACCGTTAGCTTGTGAGCTCAGGCCCATTTAATAATATTAACATTATTACATTTTTATTTTTATTTTAATAATGTGTTAGTGAATGTTTCAATTTACATTAAGTAAGATTAAGAAATGCAAGTATTTTTCAATATTATTTCATGTTAAATAATGTAGTTAACTAAAATCAAGTGGAACTTTATTAACCAAATATTTTTTAATATTAAAATTGGATTTTATAGTATATAATATATATTACTTCTTTATCCGCTCCTCCATCTGCTGCTTATCATTTTCCAAATCCATCACATTCTCTTGAGTCAACTTCAAGTCCCCTTCAAGTTTTCTTTTAGCCCTCTCAAGATCCATGCGAATTTTCTTTTCTTGTTCCAGAGAACCTTCAAGCTAAATTTCATGCAATAAATAAATAAATAAATAAATAAATTGTGTAATTACTTTAAATGTTTCTCATTTTAATTATAGTGTTGTGTTTTCTGACTCTTACATCATCCACTTGTTGCTCCAGCTTGGCTTTGGCTTTGGTGAGTGTGTTGACTTTGTCTTCCTCACTCTGGAGGTCATCCAGCGTTTGCTGATGGGCCTCCTGAAGAGCTTTCTTCTCCTTGGTCAGCTTAGCGATGATCTCATCCAAAGCTGCCATCTCTTCGGTCAGGTTTTTAACCTGTTGAAAGGTGTCATTGTATCAAGGGGCGCTTAACACACAATTCTAACATCACTAACAGGTTCAGTGTTGAAAACTGACCTTGTTCTCAGTGGCATGTTTCTCTTTCTCCACTTTGGCCAGAGTGAGCTCAAGATCATCAATGTCCTTCTTGAGCTCAGAGCATTCATCCTCCAGCTTTCGTTTCTTTGCAGTCAGCTCAGAATTCATTTCCTCTTCATCCTCTAGTCTCTCAGTAATTTCTTTGACTTTGGCCTCAAGCTGGATCTTGCTCTTGATCAGACCCTCACATCTCTCCTCAGCATCTGTAAGATTATCTTGCTCCTATCAACATGAGAAAAAAAGGAAAACTTGTTTTATTTTCTGACCTGTGAAAATGTGAAAGGTGCAGAGTTGTAGTCCCATATGGACTTACAGTCTGCACTGAAAGCTGCAAGTCGTTCTTCTCTTGGAGAAGAGAAACCATCTTTTCCTCAAGCTCCTTTCTGCGTGTTTCAGATTTGGCATAAGCCTCCTTCAACTTCAGGAATTCTTCCTTCATGTTGGCCATTTCTTTCTCAGTCTCTGCACTTTTCAGCAGAGGCTTGATCTTGAAGTAGAGCTTCATCCAGGGCCAATTCTTGACACCCATGAAAGCACGTACATTCCACTGGATCACTAACAGAGAATCTCTGTAGATATTAAAAAAGAATATTCAGCCTAGCATTATAAATGTAACTTATAGAATATGTTATAGATTGAAAAGCTAAAATCTAACCTTCTTTCCACAATTTTCTGGAACTCAACTCTTGATAGAAAACCACGAGCCCTGGACTGAATTCCAGTTATAATAAGTGCAAGACGGTCATCTCTCATCTCTTCAAGAGTTCCCAGAAGACCAGCCTTAAAAAATACCTAAATAGTAAAGAATTTTGTGTCAAAAACCGATGAGAATGGAAAAGTGGTTTTGGCAAAAGTTAATGTTAATATAATAATACCTTTGTATGTCCTAACTTGTACTGGTTGTGATCAATGTCCAAAGAGCCCAGAAGTTTTTCTGCACCCTTCTTGTTATCAATAAACTGTCCCTCAGGGATAGCAGCAGGATTTAGGATGCGGTATCTACCAAAAAAAAAAACCACACATTAACAATTATTCGGTTGTTTAGTCTGACGTCACGCGTGACGTTTAGCCTCTTCCGGGCCCAAGCGCTCCGCTCGTCTTTCAGATCCTAGACTACATAAAACCTTTTCTTAAAGGGCTTTTTTCGCTTCAGTGCCAGTGGGTGTTACTAGGGATTAAGGGATAGCACCCACTGGCGCCAAAGTTTCTTCATTCGTTTAAGATTTGTAACACCTTATCAACTGCCGCCATTTTCTCTTATATTTCTCGTCACAGCGAAAGCAGTAGATGACAGTTAAATGTCACTTGTTTTTTTTAACTCCGATCTATTTAAACTACACGGGACTACGTTAAAACTCCGGCGAAAGCGGTAGGTAGGTAGAGAGGACCCGGCCTTTGGACCCGGAAACAGGAGCGCTTACGTCACGACTTAACAACCGGATAATATATGTTTTTATTTTTGTTTCTAGCAAATTATTAAATTTGCAAACAGAGAGTTGAAATGATGCAAACTTGCAATAACTTGGAGTCGTACATAAAATTAATTTGTAAGACATAAAAGTCATTTGGTTTCATACTAACCGTTGTTTGAAATCTCCATACAGGATCCTGTTGGGGAATCCCTTTCTGCAGATCCTGATGCCCTCCAGCACACCGTTACAGCGCAGCTGGTGCATGACCAGAGGATTCTCCATCGCCCCAGGAGTCTTGCTCTCATTGGGGATGAGGCAGCGCACAAAGTGAGGGTGAGTTGACCTCAAGTTGGTCATCAGCTTGTTCAAGTTCTCCTGTTGGTAGACAATAGAGGATTTAGATTTATATGCTATTAAACCTTGTTAGACAAAACAGTGTTATAATATTTCGTACCCTATGAAGGGCTGACACCGTCTGGAAGGAAGAACCCTTCTTTTTGCTACCTTTGGCAGCCTTTCCTCCAGAATCCGCAGCTGTGAAATAAATTATTTTTGTTATTATTAAACAGTAAAAGTAGTGCTTATTATATTTTTATGTCTCACTTTAGTGCGTACTTACCTGATTCAGCACCAGCGTAATTAGCAAACAGAATAGACAACAGCTTAAGAGTTGACTTCTGGAACAACCCTACAACCGTCTCATTGAGAGGGTCTTTGTTCTTCACCAGCCAGTTTGAAATGTTGTAGTCCACAGTACCAGCATAGTGAACGAGGGCAAAATGGGCCTCTGGTTTACCCTTTACAATCCTAGGCTTCTGGAAGTTTGGATTTTTCCCCAAATGGTTGTCATAAAGCTTAGCTTTAAATGTTGCATCACTGGCTTTGGGGAACATGCACTCCTCCTCAAGGATTGACATGATACCCATGGGCTACAATGAATTGTAGATTGTAGAAGTCAATATATTAGTTTGCCTCAAGAGTTAATACTGAAAATAATGATTTTTCCCCTCACAGTATAATCATCAACATGATATTCACCCACCTTCTCAATAAGCTCAATACAAGCCTGCAAGTCCATGCCAAAGTCAATAAACTCCCACTCAATGCCCTCCTTCTTGTATTCCTCTTGCTCCAGCACAAACATGTGGTGGTTGAAGAACTGCTGCAATTTCTCATTAGTGAAGTTGATGCACAGCTGCTCAAAGGTGTTGTACTGCAGGTGGAATATATTGTTTAATCACAGTGGTCAAACAGGTCGCACTGCTTGTTGGATTTGTTCTTTAATAACAATAATCAGTTGATTTTAGCTTACATCAAAAATCTCAAATCCAGCAATGTCCAGCACACCAATGAAGTACTGGCGAGGCTGTTTGGTGTCCAGGGATTGGTTGATTCTCACAACCATCCAGAGGAACATCTTCTCGTACACTGACTTTGCCAGAGCACCAATAGAGTAGTACACCTAATAAAGAAAAGATTGAATTTTGCAGAATTTGACACATTGCAAACTAGAAAGCAATTTTTCAGAGATATTAAAGTTTTTGTTGGTATGTCTTGGAAAGTAAACTATGATGTTGAAAACTCTAATGTCCAGTAGATTATTATTTTCATTCGTTACCTGCTGGACACTCTGTCCCTTGGTCACCCACTCATTTCCTACTTTGACTCTTGGGTGGCACAAACCCTTGATCAAGTCAGCTGAATTTAGGCCCATTAGGTATGAGACTTTGTCAGCATCTACATGTTAAAAAATAATACAGAGCTATAAATGTCATATACAACTTTTTTCTCTTATGAAACTGAGATTCCAAGTTATACTGACCCTCAGTCCCATCAGCTTCAGCCTGTTCCTCTCTTTGCTTCTGTTTGAACTTCATGTTGCCGTAGTGCATGACGGCGCCAATAAGTTTGTAGATGCTGTTCTTCTCTTCATGGGTGAAGCCCAACACATCAAACGCTTCCTACAGCAAATTTACGGAGCATGTTAAATTTCATGGTTTAATATTCTTCTTTTTGGCAAGTACATTAAATGTTTTTTGTTTATACTTTTTAAATAATAGACTGGCCAAGACAATCAGTTATTCTCTTTCAAATCTTTCTAAACCCTTATGGCTTCTTCTGTGGAACACAAAAGGAGAGCGTATTCACTCTGTACCTCACACAATCGATGTTCAGAAAAACAAGTTTTATGGACCTTTTATGATGCTTTTTTATACTTATTGACAGCCCCTGATCACTATATGCTTTTATTGTATGGAAACCAGCCTAGACATTATCAATTTATGTTCCACTAGCAGAAACGCAGTCATACGGGTTGTCAAATTTGCTAATGATCACTAAATTGCAAATGCTGGGTGGACTATTACTTATAATATTTTATAATGTGGTATCTTGTTTTGTAAGCGGCCTATGTTTTAACAAACACCCACGTCAGTGGCCATCAGCTCGTCACCGTCATCAATAGAGGCCACTTGTGTTTCTCCTTGGGAGATGAAAGCGTAGTCAAAGGGGTTGTTGGTGATGAGCAGCATCTCTAAGGAGAAATGGCAACATAGATCAGAAAAGATTCTTCTAATTAGAGATGGCAATTTTAATAGATATGATGGGTGATTTTACCCAGCAGTTCTGGTCTTCTCTGGGACAGAATCTGATAGAAGATGTGGTAGTCTCTCTCAGCCTTGAGCTGAAAAGTGACACGAGACTTCTCCAGCAGATCTAAATAATTTTATAAATAGATGAATATCAAAACAGTTACACATTTCATTAATGTGTGATTTGTTGGAATGATGTTGAGTAGTACTTACAAGTCTCAATGTCAGCAGAAGATAACTTTCCACTGACGCCAAAATGGATACGGATAAATTTGCCCTGTAAATAAAGCAATATATGAAAATAATACATAACATGCTCATATAACATATCAAATAAAACCAATATAACACCAATGTAAAAACCCCACTTACAAATCTGGAGGAGTTGTCATTTCTGATGGTCTTGGCGTTACCAAAAGCCTCCAGAGCAGGATTACACTGGATGATTTGATCCTCCAGAGTACCCTGAGAACAATATTTTTGTAATAAGTGTGTAAGAAATGTGATGCATCTACTTTTCAGTTAACAGTCATGCATATTTTCATTATGTAGTCTTGTAATGATAATAATAATCCATAAAGAACCTAAGTCACAATAGTAAAAAAATAATGAAGAAAACAAAAATGTTGTTGTTTGTTTATATGTAAATGCATTGCAATATGGTACAAGGGAGTATCAAATTATGACAATTTGTGAGTCCAATATGTAATACATGAAGACAATTTATTTAGTAATTATTTGTTATATGCCATATAGAAGGTATATGCATCCCTAATGAGCCATTTTTGAGGGAATTAAGCACCTTTTTCTCCATTGATGGATCCTTCTTGCCAGGCGATGCTGCTGCAATGCTTGCAAAGTACTGGATTACTCTTTTAGTGTTCACAGTCTTTCCAGCACCGGATTCTCCACTTAAAATAAAAACGGATAATTAAAAGACTGGTTTAATGCAGCATGGAAAAAAAAGTAGGAATATTATGTTACGTCATCATATGTATTACGTACGTGATCAGGACAGACTGGTTTTCTCTGTCTGTGAGAGAACAAAATATAAGAAACTTAGCATTTGAAATTACATTATAAATTATATCTCTAAAAAAATACTTCAAGTCAGATCATCACCTGACAGCATGTACTGGTAGGCATTGTCTGAGATGGAGAAGATGTGTGGAGGGGCCTCAGTTCGTTTCTTTCCTCTATAGGCTTCAACTACTTCCTGGTTGTACACTGGCAGCCACTTGTAGGGGTTCACAGTGACACAGAAGAGCCCAGAGTAGGTCTGTAAGAGATTCACTGAAGGTTTAGATCTACTCATGCAAGATAAAGAGAACGTGTGAGTGTATTAAGCCTTGACTCACGTAGATCATCCAGGCTGCGTAACGCTCTTTGAGGTTAAACAGCACAGCGGGCTCGTGCAGGAAGGTGAACATCGCCATGTCCTCAATTTTATCAAACTTTGGCGGGTTCTGGGGGTGAACATCAATCTCCTTCACAGTTACTGTCTGTGGATAAGAGACAAAAATGTTTTGACAGTCACAATGTACTTCTGTCTACAATACACAACAATGCAGAGATTGGATCTTACCTTCCCGAATTCAGTGTCAACAGTGACTTTGTCACCGTCTCTACTGGTAATGGAGGCTTTGACGTACTCAACCGCAGGGTCAGGCACAAAGCATTCTTTCTTCATGTCAAAGGGGCGAGTTTGGGCCTCCAGACGTTCCTTGTCTGACTTTCGTAAGAACGGGGCAGCTGGCCCGAACTCTGCCATCAGAGCATCCCCCATCTTTCAATCAGACTGAGAAATAGATGACAAAATTCTCTTCAAGTAAAACTTGTTTAAAATTAAAAACTATATTGTAAAAAAAAAAAAAATGTTTATAAAAAATTGAATATGTCTAATTATTTATTGGTCTTTAAACTGACAAAAATGTTGCATACACATATATACACAACATGTTAACCTTTATAAAAGCATGCCTTACCAGATGAAATCTAAACCCAAGAAAGTCCAAGTCCTTTCAATAAAAAAAAATATCATTATTGAGAAGTCATCTTATTCTATTGTTCAGTCCTCATAAACAATTTAATCTAAATGATGTGTGCTCTTACCTTTAGATTGCACAATGATGTGAGCTTGCAACCTTGTGCTGTAACGTATCTCTTTATATAAAGGCACAATGACTGTGACGTTGACCATCTGTATTTGGTTCGGGTCATTTGTGTAGCTCTTTTTGGATGCCTGACAAAATCTTTGAGTCACAGTAGTTAGGCATGTGATGTGTGGCGGTAGTGCGAAAGTATCACAAAGGATTTAAATCACAATGATGCAATTTTTGTCCCATATGTATTTCTTCTTTTTTAAAGATATCAGATATTCATATAATTTTTTATACTCAAATTTACACCTTCACGTTCATATTTTGTGGTTAGTTTCATAGGGCTTTTTTTATGTACTTAAAGCATTATAGAGGTGGAGACTCTTGTATATAATGTATCATAACCATAGTTTAACATTCACACAAAATTTTTTAATAAAATTGTAAAAAGCTTAATTTGACAGTTAGATTCCAGCAATAGTGTGCTTGGTTGCTTTTCTAGGAACTGGGTGTCATTTTCTGTCCTTAAAGAGAGACAGGCAGGAATTTCACAGGTTTATCTTTGTGCTCAAGGATAAAGACAAGGTAACAATGCCTCACGAGCAAGACGGCTGTCACGGAACAGTAAAATTGTCAGTAGACAGCTGTAACAGGAACAATGAATATCTGCACTTGCGACCTTTTGTTCTCGCCTAATGCAGAGACAGCTGCAACTCTAGCTTGTTCTTGTCTGTTGATATGACCTTTCTTGATTTCCCAAAGCTATATCCATCATATGTGTTTAACGGGTTTATCAAGTTCATTTACATTCATTTAAATGAACAATAGCTTCATTTATGTTCATCCATGTTCACCCCATTCTTTCTTCAAAACAATTGTTCAGCTTTATAAAGATTCCCAAGATAAATGCATGAAATGGATTTTGTACGATTCAAAATGTAATTTTTATGTTTACTAGGGGTGTAACGAAACATTGTTATATTGAGATATCACAGTATAAAAATGCTACGATATGTATCATTGATGTAAACGATATTTGATATTTGATGATTTGCGATATAGTTTGTTTTATCCAAGGCTCAGCTTTCTGTATTTATAAGATTTAATACACCCAAAAATGTAAATTCTGCCATCATGTACTCACCCTCATGTCGTTTTAATCCTATAAGATTTTCTTTCAACTTCCAAACACAAATGAAGATTTTTTTTCCTGATTATTTTTCTGAAGATTATTTCTGTCCCTCCATTTAACGTCAATTCCTCTAAAACTTAAAAGACCCAAAAAATGTTATGAAGGCATTGTAAAAATACTCAATCAAGTGGTTTGATCCAAGTCCAAATCTTCATGTTCAAATGATTTTGTGAAAACAACATGAGAGCGAGTAAATGCAGAATAAATTTTTTTTGATAAACTAACCATTTACAGTTTGTGAAGTAATTTTGACACGTTTTCTTGCGATTAGAACTGTGTTTGATTGCATTGATCATCTGAAGTGCGTACGTGCTGCCGGCACTCCTCAAGTGAAAGCTCAAGCATCATTTAAATCACCATATCACATTAAGTTTTAGAAGTATGATTATTCAAAGCATTTTAGATGGTTTATTCTTGTATGTATAGTGCATTAATAGCAGGACATAGCTAGAACCGGGAGCGTCCGTGCTTGCGCGGCTTGTCTGTGTAAGAAATCCAACAAATGCCTACTTTGAAAGCTTGAGTACTGTGTGAGGGATTTTTTTTTTCAGTGACATTATTACATTAAACAACTATATTTCATGTTGAATAAAATGTATAATAATGCAATGGGGGAATATTTGTGGTTCCTGATAATAATATAAACAATATTATTTTAACAATAATAAAAAAAAAACGCGATAAGTATTGTATCTTGAGTTCAGTATTGTGATTTATGTTCATGAGTTTCAATCTAATATGTTCTACAGACATGTTTATAATTATTTCTAAAAATGACATGTACATAGTGTTACGATTTCTTGATCGTTACATGACATGCTTTGTATTTTTCTTTTACATTGGTAATCTCATCTTAGCGTTGTTTCTATAAGCGTTATGTATTGCAGCTCTACAGCCTTGATTTGGTCTTGAGCCTTGTCGTTATTCAGCACTCAAGACCTTTTGTAGGTTCTCCTATTGACTTTGTCAGTTTTCTGTCTAACAAGGACCTTACTTAGTCTTGCCTTTGGCAATTTTCTAGTATCTTTACAGAGCCTCATTCTCAGCTGTCTTTTTACTCTGGTTTATCAGCACTCAAGAGCAAGAATGGAAGAAATGGGAGCAACCTTATGTCTAATAACGTTTGTAATTGGAGCTTCCTTTTGTCACTGGGTGCTCTAGAATTGTCTTGTATCTGTTGGGTTAAATAAGAATCCATTGTGTCTCTACATCCTGTTTTCTTCTGCTTCAGACCATGCAGCTAGTTTTGCTACTAAAAGTTTGACTTAAAGGGCCCTATTTTAACGATCTGAAACGCAAGTTTCAAACCCGAAACGCAAGCAACTTTGTGGGCGGATCTCTTGCGCCTGACACATGACTCTTGCGCCCGACACAAATCTAAAATAGGTTGGTCTGAAGTAGCTACATTACTCATAGGTAGGGTTGGGTATCGGTTGGGTTTTATCTAATACCTTCTCTAATACCTCGGTATTTTTTAAATGGTTCCGGTGCTTAAACAGTTCTTGAACCGGTACTTAAGAAAACGAATCTGCACACACTTTGTCAAAAAATAATACCCTTTTATTTACAGGGCCAAACTGGACACAATATTAACTTAAATATTTAAACAATATAAATACAAGTAACATAATAAATAAACCAATATAAAATAAATATACCAATATAAAACGTAAGAGCGTCAAGGCGGTGCCCACTCCATCAGCCAATGAATTGGCATGATTCTATATGTGCGTCAGACAATCGGCACACCCAGAGGGCGTTCTGACGCGTCATTTTTCATGTGAAATGCAGCCAAACCTTAGAGCGCTTAGGGGGCGGGGGCGGTAAAAAAAAAGTTAGGCACCGAAATTTTTGTTACTATTAGATCTCGTTACTACCGCTTACGTCGGAAATGGGCATAACGTGCAATAAACCAATCAGAGCATCATCTCACATTCCCTTTAAAAGCAGGCACGCTTGTTCCATGGCAGATTGCTATTATAATGGCGGATTTGCCAGGCGCACACCAGGAGCGGTTCACAGCCGAGGAGACCGACGTTCTCATCAGGGCCGTAAAAGACAGAGAAGTGACATTGTATGGGGATGGGAGAAACCCACCCAAATTAGCTTCGGTTAAACAGGCGTATAATAATTTGGGTAAATGTGTAAGCTAGATTTATGCCTATTTTTTCACATCTTCATGGACACCACAATGATTTTCCCTGTGTGGGAGCTAAAGATAATTAAAAATGTTATACTAAAATAACACTGGATCAAAAGTCTGAAACCACATTCAGTAATATGTGATTGAAAATATAATTTAAGTTTCTTGAAGTTTACCAGGGGTGGGTTCCAGATTTGTACAGTTGCTTTTTGCTTTGTATTTTTTGACCTTCAAAAAAAACGCAATAAACAGTTGTTAACAAAACTGAAAGTTTAAGAATTTTAAAGCGCTAAAGTAAATTTGACGTTGGTCATGTAACTGTTACTCATTTGCATAGACTGTCAAAGTTTCAGCGTAAGAACATGATGCTCTTTGGAATGATCGAGTTTATGATGATGCTGCAAAAGAAATTTAAAAAATTTCAATAAAACCACTTTTATTTTAAAATATATATTTTGAAAAATATAAAATATGCATTTAACTACTGGTCTCAGACTTTTTGAAACAATTGAATATTGCTTAACATTTTGGTATGGTTGATCACCAAGTGACACCCTCTGGTGATGGTAGCTGTACACTGCAATTGTCAAAATCATCCACACATGACAGCTAAGAGCCAGGAATAGGCAACGTCGGTCCTGGAGTGCCACTGCCCCGCAGAGTTTTGCTCCACCCATAATCAAACACACCTGAACAAACTAATCAATGTCTTCAGGATAACAACTTGCCTATCCCTGTCTTAGAGCATCCAATGAGCCAGGCTCATAACTTCAGTGTGTAGTTGACATTTTGAAAAAGCAGTGAATTACATAGCGTGCTTGAAGTCTGTTGCTGTCCCTCAGAGAGCTGACCGAGAGGCGATACCCTTCAAGTTGTCTTGTTTACATTGCATTGTTTCTTTTACTTTAGCCCTGAGGACAAAGATAACCTGTTAAATTCCTTTGAGTGCCTCTGTGAAAGAAGATATCAGATAGTATTTAGGACATGTCTCATCTGTAGACGTCCATCACTTGCATGAACTCTTACTACTTAAGTTACATGACCTAATGCTTCCTCTATGCCATGCCTATGATATTGTTTAACCACCTTTAACTTTCCTAAGCTATGGCTACCTCTTATTAAACAATGCTAATTCACAAATTGTCCCCATTTTTTACATTGCCTATATGTCTATGAAAATTGGTCATTGTCAGGTTTATAAGCTTTTATGTGCGTCAGAGGCTCCTCTCACATAGTACTGTATGTGCTAAGCTTTATGAAGCTCTTAAAATAGCACAAGTGACAAGTGTTAAAGTTGCCATACTTTCTTCATCCAGTGTTAATTAACCCTCTCCTTCCTGACTCCTCCTTTATTTAACACGTCTGTTGGAGCTACTGCTTCATCTTGAGAAACAACAGACACTTGTCACATCTCTCTCCTACCCTTTGAGTAGTTCTGTAATGGACAGTTCGCTTGTCTGAAATGTGTTTTCTAGCTTTATTTCTATTTGCAACCATTAGAAAAGGTAAGTCAACATCATGTTATCTACAGATTTTATTTGATTGTATTTTCTTTTCATGTATGTTAAGGGCCTGTTCAGACCTGTTTTAATAATATCTGCTATATGGTATTGTTTCTTCACGTTTTGGGAGAATGATCTGCATAATTGTGGATTTCATTGCAGACATTTTATTTAGCTATTCATGCTAATAACTACAATAACCAGCACACCTAATCTTAACAAATGACAATTTATGTAGTGGTCTGCTAATGCCTGAAAAAGATTCAAGTTTTTTTACTGTTTAATTTGACTTTGTAAAGTGCACGTAGTTTATACCACTAGTGACAATGACAATTTAGTTTTAAAATAACACAATGTGGCAGATGTTTCATTTGCACATTTTCTTTATTCTATTTCGAGACTAATGGATTCAAAGCGACACACAAGATTTTGAGAGATGGGAGAGCTTCATTCTTCATCATGTCCTTTCTGTTCAAAGGAGAAAAAAGACAAAGATGTAAGATTAATTTATCTTATTAGAAAATATAATACATTTTGCCCATAAATATAATTGTTTAAAATTATTTTCCATATTTCCTTGCAAAATTTGATTGCACAGTAGGAAAATGGAGTTGCCATTAGCTCTGCTTATCAAGGCTTTTCGAAGCAACATCATGTTATTTTCCACTTGAAAGTTATGAAATATTTTGTGGGTAGGTTACCACAGTCAAATAGTTACTTTAAATTTTAGTTTGCTTTAGAGTTAATGTTAATGACAGTATGCACCACACCTGCCAAGTCATTTAACATTTTTTTGAAAACAACAAATACTTACCTTAGATCCTGTATCACGGCTCTTGGCTCTCAGCTTGTTGACCTGAGATTCAGCAATATCAGCCCTCTCCTCTGCCTCATCCAGCTCATGCTGTATCTTACGGAACTTGCCCAGATTGGAATTGGCCTGTTCCTCCTGTAAAAACATGAATAAGAAATAAGTCACATTTTTGGTCACGCTTCTGATTAGGGTCCAATTCTCACTTTTACTAACTATTAACTACGACTTTTGCCTCAATACACTTCTAATTACTGCTTATTAATAGTTAGTAAGGTAGTTGTTAAGTTTAGGTATTGGGTAGGATTAAGGAATGTAGAATATGTTCATGCAAAATAATGCATTAATATGCATGATAATGAGCAACTAGTTAATAGTGTGAACTGGACCTTAAACTAAATTGTTACAAGATTTTAATTTCATCACAATCCAAGTTTATTCATCACAAGAACAGAAAATCATGGCAATCAACCTTATTCATTAATTAAAGAGACTAGGGATATTTTGAGTCTCCAGATTAATTAAAATTTTGTGCAACTAATTTCAAACAGGTCGTTAAAGCAAATTTAGCTTTTTCTCCTGACATTGCCATTTAAACATTTTTAACCCCTAAGTTGTGTTTGGTTCATTTTGACGTGAAGAGGATTTTCTTTTTCACAAAAATGTCAGTTACTGTTATCGTTTTGGACTAAAACTAACCGAATTCGCTCACACAGGGGAATATATATACTTAATTTTATAATAATTTTGTATAATAATTTTGTACTTTGTTGGGATTTTGTTGGGACTCTTGTGGTGTCAAAAATGACCGGCCTACAAAAAAGCTTATAAATATCTTGTTATGCAATATCATTACCAAATATTGGATTGAATCGTTTTGTCAACTTGTTTTCTTTCGATTAGGACAGGTTTTGTAATCCTTTTTGGAACTGATAGATCGTAGGCGTCATTGATCTGACCTTATGCACCTCAGTTTTGAAGTGAAAAAGGCAATATTTGTGGATAATTTTGTCAATATAAAAAAAATTATGAAATTGCACTGTTTATCACACTAGTGTGCTTTAATGTTTAACCAGGAAGTTTGTTTTGAAATGCTTTTATCTTGTACAAAATCGCACAAAGTCACACTTGAGTAGTTCCCGGTCAAATATGAAATTTGATGTTCATCATGTTCACATATGATCATGTGTGCAGGCCTCATTGATCTGAGGATAAAGTTCATCTCTTTTAAAAAGTAAGATTGTACCATGTTAAATTGTTTGTTTGTGTACATAAACATGTGTGTGTGTGTGGTTGCAGCTTGAGTGTAGATACGAGGCCTTTATCTTTGCAAGCGATCAATCAGTTTAAAAAATAAATACAAAACCTGTCCTAATTAAAAGAAAACAAGTTGACAAAAAGATTGAACCCAATATTTGGTGATTAATATTAGGTGATTCACAAGCAATTTTTAAAAAGCCGGCCATTTTTGACCGGGAACACCAAAGGTGTTTCAACATAGCTTAAAGCATGATTAGATGCATACGTTTTTACTGAAATTATCTTAAACATACCGCCTCCTCAGCAGTTCTTTTGTAGGACTTGACCTTCAGCTGGAGTTTGTCCACCAGATCCTGAAGACGTGCCAGATTCTTACGGTCCTCCTCAGTCTGCATATAAAGTCAGGGTTGGGTAGTAACGGAATACATGTAACGGCGTTACGTAATCAGGTAACTGTAATTCATTACAGTTATGTAAAAAAAAAAAAAGTAATCAGATTACAGTTAAATTTTTTACATTTTGTAAAAAATGGGAATGCTATCAGGATTACAATTGTTTAACTTAAAACTAAAATTAGTATTTTGACATTTTAATGCTATATTGACAGTGTGGATCCCGGTTATATCCGTGGATCAAATAATAAAAAAATGAAAAATCTTAACGTGTAATTTTTCATCAGGCACTAATTTGCATACTCTCATCAAGCTACACAGTTGCGGGGTCCACTTGTTTAAGCTGCAATGAGGCAAAACAGATCCAAAAGGAGAATTAAAAACAAAAAAGGAAGGAAAGAAAAGTACACTGTGGAAGCGTTTTACTAAAATAGTTAATCTATATCCATCTTTAGCTTGGGATGAATGTATTTAATTTCTTGTGTGTGTGTGTGTTCAGGGAAGTTGCAATGACGGAAACAGTGACAATTTATGTTTTAAGGGAGTAAAGCCTGTGTTTAGGCTATTAAGAAAATGCAATTTTGCCAAAGAAAAACTTTTACTTTGAAGCTAAATGTCAATTTAAAAGCAGCCTACATCAGTGTAATATGTTACCATCATCAACAAGCTTAACACTGAGAATTAGAATAATTGTAACGTGACGATCCAGTGCAGATATCTAAATAAGAGAAAATCATACGTTCATATTCAGTTGACGTTAGAACTGATCCGCGCATCTCTAATTGACAGCTGGTTCTGTTGCCAGTCATGACTAGTGGTGGAAATTTTGATTCTTTCCAGAGACTCGTTCATTTTTAGTTCGTTCACCAAAATGATTCGTTCAGATTCGTTCACTGATTCGTTCAGTTTTTTTTTTCCATATTAGACAAATACGTCAGCAGCAGGTGCGGCAAAATGTGTTGTTCAACTAACGTATTTATTTGTTACAAAATATAAAACTGATTTGACTTTATTAAAAATGGTGCCCTACTCATTAAATGGATAAAATAAGTCTAAATAAGCGATCAAAGTCTTTACACTCTTTTTATCTTTTAAATTACACTCTTTTCGGATGACCAAATCACAAGTGTTTTTTAATTTGTTTGCATACTAGGCAGGCTAGTTAACATTTTATTTGTTTGGTCAGAACGAGTTAAACGAGGAGTTATGTTCTGTGTGTAAGATATGAATTGCGCGTGCACAGTATACGGATACCCGCGCTTTGCATTCACTTTCTGCTGATTGATGAACTAGATTGACAGAATGGCCGACCTGGTACCCAAACTGGGTATAGCAACCAGTTCGTTCAATTCGTTCACGAACGGGAGATCTCTCTCTCGTTCAGACTCAAAACAGACTGGTTCTTTTATTCACTAACAAGATGTATGTAACAGTTCATTTGACTCGTTCAAACTCAAAGCAACTCAATAAAGGGAGTATTCGTTCACTAGATTCAACAAATCACATGCTCCGTCCTCGTATCATACTCGAAGGCTATTGGCTCGAGGTTTAGTCACTCTTTGTCTTTGTCTTTGCCCCTTTCACACAGAGATTCCGGAAAATACACGGATAATGTGACCCGGCATTTGTCACGGGATTGTTTGATTTCGGTTCATTCACACTGCCAGTGATTTGCCGGGATCTGTGAGTGCGTTCACACACAACCCGTTAATGTCCCGGAAAGCCGCGTGACGTCAGGATGAGACGTCATCACTATTACACACCCCTTACGGCATTAGTTCTGGCTTTTGTTCACACAGCGCGCGTCCCGGGTCGTGTTTGCGTTCACACAGAAGGCGTTCTGGCAATTTGCCGGCAATTTGCCGGGTCCAAAGTGCTGTGTGAAAGGGGCTTTTGACAGATGAAACGGTCCACAGAGCTACACGGTTCATTGAGCTGCGCATGCGCGCAATAGCGGCGCCTAGTGGTGGAGGGAGGAATTTCAGTAAACGAGAATGAGTCAATGGATAACGTGAACGAGAATGATTCGTTCACCTAAAAGATTTGTTCAAAAAGAACGATTCGTTCACGAACGTAACATCACTAGTCATGACTCACGTGAGCCACCTACTGGTGCATGACAATCATTGTCATAAGTATTGCTTTTTTCTCTACGTTATTTACATATGTGACCTTGAAGGAATCCAAAAGTAATCAAATTACATTACATTATTTACTTTCACTTTGTGGTGCTTGGATTATGTTACTGAATACTTAGGGAAAAAAAGTTTTTGTTTTTTACCTGTAATGGAATACATTTTTAAAGTCACCCTCCCAACTCTGTATATAGTCATAGAGCATAAATTGACTTGACCACAATTTATATTGCTTTATAAAATCTTTGCATGAATAAAAAGAATGTTTTTGTGCCAAAGAAAGTTACCTGGTAGGTGAGCTCTTTGATGCGTCTCTCATATTTACGAACACCTTTCACAGACTCGCTCGCCTTTCTCTGTTCAAGCTCCACCTCATTTTCCAGATCTCTCACCTAGAAAAATCAAAACCTATATTAAACACCAATTCTAAAGTTCTGAATACAAATATTCATGAATAGCAACAAATATAGACAAATGCAGTTTTAGAAACTTACTCTGGCCTCCAATTTCTGGACCTGCTTCTTGCCTCCCTTCATGGCGATCTGCTCAGCCTCATCCAGACGGTGCTGCAGGTCCTTGATGGTCTGGTCCATGTTCTTCTTCATGCGCTCCAGATGAGCACTGGTGTCCTGCTCCTTCTTCAGCTCCTCTGCCATCATGGCAGCATCAGTGATGGCCTTCTTGGCTTTTTCCTCAGCATTCCTGCACTCCTGCACTGCCTCCTCAACCTCAGTCTGAAGCTGAGTATTATCTCCCTCCAGCTTCTTCTTCTGATTCAGGAGGCTGGTGTTCTGAACATGGACAATATTGAGATTCATGTAGGCTCTAGTTGATATTGATACTAAGAGAGGGTTTAAAGGTTTTATTTTTATTTATCTAACGCAGATGTGTCATACCTGAGAATGCAGGAGCTGAACTCTCTCACTGACATCCAGCAGTTCCTGCTCAGCCAGTTTCCTTCCTCTCTCAGTTTGTTCCACCATGGATCTCAGCTCATCCAGTTCAGCCTGCAGCAGATTGTTGCGTCTCTCCACAATAGCGATGTTCTCTTTGAGATCATCATTACTACGAAGAGCGTCATCTAGTTGCAGTTGGGCATCCTGTAAAGTACAAATTTTACAAATGAAAAGACGTAAGAACTAGGTTGGATTTTACCTAAGCATCATAAAATCTTGATTTGAAGATTTATCATACTTTGAGATGTCCATGAAGACCCTTGAGTTGCTTCTGGGCTTCTGATGCCTGTCTGTTAGCCTGGCTGAGCTGAATCTCCATCTCATTGAGGTCTCCCTCCATCATCTTCTTCAGTCTGAGAGCTTCATTCCTGCTGCGAGTCTCTGATTCCAGTGAGCTCTGCAGGGTATCCACCGTTCTCTGCTGGTTCCTCTTGGCCTGCTCCATCTCTTCATCTTTCTCGGCCAGCTTACGTTCAATATCAGCTTTGACCTGATTGAATTCCAGCTGAGCTCTAAGAATCTTTCCTTCTTCATGCTCAAGGGAGCCCTAACAGATCAATGAATATAGTTATTTAAAAACATGTTCACTTCTATTAACATACCCTTATTTTAATTGTTTTAATAAATACACAGATAACACAATGATATAAACAAATAGATATTTAGGTATACCTCAGCCTCCTCCAAAGCAGTTTGAATTTCAGCTTTTTCCTGCTCCAACTGCTTACGCATTTTCTCTAGCTCATGAATGTTCTTTCCACTCTCGCCAATTTGTTCAGTGAGATCAGCAATCTCCTCTGTTTATTAGGCAAGGTAATAATGGTTAATACAAGTTAAGATTTTTGTGATATTGATTTGAATGAAAATATAAAAAAGGTGTGCACATCTAAAACCCAAATTGGGCTCAGGTGTGGGACAAAAAGACAACAATAAATGAACTAAGGGTGTTGTGCCTGATGATTAGTACATTTTTGAAGCTGTAATTTCAGTGTGCAAACAATTATTTTCTTTGTTTATTTAAAGTTAATGAAATTGATGTGAATGTCCAGATGACTAATAAATCAAGGGCACCTTGGAGGTTCTTGTTTTCTCTCTTCATAGTTTCCAAATGATCCAGAGACTCCTCATAAGAGTTCTTCAGTTTGAATAGTTCAGTACTCAGAGATCTGGCTTCCTTCTGGGAGCTTTCCAACTCGCTCTGAGACTCCTCATATTTCTGCTTCCATTCAGCTAGGACCTGTTGATAGAATCTCAGTTTGATTAGTTACCATTGCAGCTAAATTAACTCAAAGATTATTTATCTGTAAGGGTTTTATGCATTCACCTTGTCAAAGTTTCTTTGCTTCTTGTCCAGAGCAGCAGCAGCAGCATTGGATCTCTCCACATCCCCCATGAGATCTTCAATCTCATTCTGCAGCCTGTGCTTGGTCTTCTCCAGAGAGGAGCATTTAGCATTGACCGCTTCCACAGCTTCTTCTGCATCTTGCAGACGCTGAGCAAGTTTTTTTCCTAATAAACAGAATTGGTTCCAAACAAATAACTTAGTGGGGCTTTTACAAATTGTTAGCTTACAGAACAAAGTCAGATGTTTGTATGGTATACTACATGGGAAACCCAAATACTTCCTGCTTCTTACTTTGCATCCTCCAGCTCCTCAGTCCTCTGGATGGCATCAGTTTCATACTTGGTTCTCCACTGAGCCACTTCAGAGTTTGCCTTGGACATACTACGCTGCAGCTCAGCCTTGGCTTCTTGCTCCTCCTCATATTGCTCCCTCAGCAGATCAGCATCATGACGAGCAGACTGAACTGCATGGGCCAGGGCATTCTTAGCCTATGAGGATTAGGAATTTCCTGTTAACAATATACATTGGAATGCAAAGGACAGTTGGTAAAAATCCTTAAAAAAATAAACTATACCTTGATTTCCTCCTCTAGTTGTCTCTTGAGGTCTTCAATCTGCTGGGTGTATGACTGCTTGCCTCGTGTTAGCTGAGAGACCAATGAATCCTTTTCTTCTAGCTGTCTAGAAAGCTCCCCTAGATAGAAGTATAACCATTACATTACAGAAAGCAGTGTGTGATCTTCGGCATTTGTCTAACAATACACAGGATGAAGTAATCCTTATCAGAGTACATACCATTCTCAGTTTGTAGCTTAGCTTTTTGCATTGTGAAGTCATTGATGCTGCGTTGGCCTTCTTCGTATTTTGTTCTGTATTCGGACATCTGGTCCTCAAGGGTCCTGCACATTTTCTCCAAGTTTGCCTGTATAGATTTTTAATGTAAATGAAAAAAGTTAAAGGCACACAGTGAATGAATTAACAGTTATAGCATTATTCCTAAAAACATCTGAAGTGAGGAAAAGCAATTAAAAATTATAATATGGAAACAAGAATTCATCACCTTGGACTTGGCAAGTTGCTCCATGTTAGAGACCACATCGTCCAGTTCCAGTCTGAGTTCGCTCTTCTCTTTCTCCAGCTTCTGCTTCACTCTCTGGAGGTTGTCAATCTGCTCCCCCAGATCAGCCACACTGTCTGCATGTTTCTTCCTCAGTGTAGCCGCAGTGGACTCATGATGCAGAGTGGCCTCTTCAAGGTCTCTGCGCAGTTTCTGGAACTCAGCTTCACGTTTCTTGTTCATCTCAATCTGGGCAGCAGTGGCTCCACCAGCTTCCTCCAACCTCTCACTAATCTCCTCCAGTTCTCTGGACAGATCAGCTCTCTGTTTTTCAACTTTAGCACAGGCAGCTCTCTCAGCCTCCAGCTCTTCCTCAAGCTCTTCAATTCGGGCCTGGTAATGTGAGGAAAAACAAAGTTAAAGCTAGAATTCCTGATTGTCTACATTTTTAAGAATCATAAATTTTACCTGCAACTCCTTCAGTTTCTTTTGGAGTTGGGCAGCCATTGCCTGCTCATCTTCAATCCTGCTACTGAGCTGGCTGATCTCAAAATCCTTCCTGTATTGCAGAACATATTTGATTACCACTATTAATAAGGATTCAGATTGTAAGCTTTATTCTTGAATAATTATTTCACCCTCTGGAAAACACACTTTTTAATCCTCTCTTCCATTTGCTGTTTGTCATTTTCCAGGTCCATCACGCTCTCTTGGGTCAACTTTAAGTCTCCCTCGAGCTTCCTCTTTGCCCTCTCCAGATCCATACGAAGCTTCTTTTCCTGTTCCAGGGAACCCTCAAGCTGGAAGGACAATATTTTGTTCAGCATTGTAAATGTCACCTTTTCATCTACAACAGAAGTTTGAACAAACCACTCACATCATCCACTTGTTGCTCCAGCTTGGCTTTGGCTTTGGTGAGTGTGTTGACTTTGTCTTCCTCACTCTGGAGGTCATCCAGCGTTTGCTGATGGGCCTCCTGAAGAGCTTTCTTCTCCTTAGTCAGCTTAGCGATGATCTCATCCAAAGCTGCCATCTCTTCTGTCAGGTTTTTAACCTGTTGAATTGTATCATTGAATCAAGAGGCTCTTAATACACCTTTTTTGTACCACTAACTTGCTCAGTGTTGAAAACTGACCTTGTTCTCAGTGGCATGTTTCTCTTTCTCCACTTTGGCCAGAGTGAGCTCTAGATCATCAATGTCCTTCTTGAGCTCAGAACATTCATCCTCCAGCTTGCGTTTCTTTGCAGTCAGCTCAGAATTCATTTCCTCTTCATCCTCCAGTCTCTCAGTCATTTCTTTGACTCTGGCCTCAAGCTGGATCTTATTCTTGATCAGACCCTCACATCTCTCCTCAGCATCACAAAGATTATCTTGCTCCTGTTTATTTATGAATATGGAAAACATGTTTTGTTTTGTTGATTTAAATGTAAAATATTACCAATATTAATACCATCACAAACTCATAACAAGCTTGTTAGCTTACAGATTGGACTTGAAGTTGCAAGTCGTTTTTCTCTTGAAGAAGAGAAACCATCTTTTCCTCAAGCTCCTTTCTGCGGGCTTCAGATTTGGCATAAGCCTCCTTCAACTTCAGGAATTCTTCCTTCATGTTGGCCATCTCTTTCTCCGCCTCAGCAGATCTCAGCAGTGGTTTGATCTTGAAGTAAAGCTTCATCCAGGGCCAATTCTTGACACCCATGAAGGCACGTACATTCCACTGGATCACAAGCAAGGCATCTCTGTAATATGACACACACAAAAAAATATATTTCATATAAAATGTACTAGTGGAATTATTTTGGAATTTAATAGCCTAAAGCTTGCGATCAACAACCTACCTGCGATCAACAATTTTTTGGAACTCAATTCTTGCGAGATGGCCACGAGCTCTAGCCTGAATATTGGTGATGATGAGAGCAAGACGATCATCTCGCATCTCTTCAAGAGTACCCAGCAGACCAGCCTTGAAAAACACCTTAGGGAGTAAAAAGGGTCTCTTATTTAGCCTTACATTGCACAAGATATCTAGCCTGGTTCTACCAGACTCGTACATTTCATTTGTACATAGAGTCAAGGCCATCGCTCCATTGACAAACGTTAACTTCCTTGTAGGCGGGAACTCTATTGAAGTCTAAAACTATTGGATCTGACCAGAGTCACTCAATCTGCCATAACCAATCGCTAACGTTTGGTCGTGACGTATGTCTTTTCCCGAACCCCGTGGGAGGATGGCCATAAACACAAAACTAAGCAAAGATTGTTCTTGCTCCGGCTTTAACTTCTTGATATTCGGCAACGTTGCCACAACCGAGTGAATGGCTTCGCTCGCATCTTTCTTATTTTGAACTACAACTCAAAATAACGCACGAGTCGACATCAACGTCATCGTTCTCAGCCACTCCCTCTGTTCGCTGATTGGTCCTACAAAAATTGACTTCTGGAAACCAAAGTCTACAGCACAATCCCAGACGTAGTAAATGGTAAATGGACTGCATTTATATAGCGCTTTCACAGACCCAATGGCCACCAAAGCGCCTTACAATTTGCCTCACATTCACCCATTCACTCTCTCATTCATACACCGACGGGCGACTGCAGCCATGCAAGGCGCCATCAAGCTCGTCGGGAGCATCTGGGGTTAGGTGTCTTGCTCATGGACACCTCGACACTTGGTCAGGTGGAACCGGGGATTGAACCACCAACCTTCCGGTTTGTAGACAACCTACATGAACCACTGAGCCACTGCCGCCCCTGTAGTACTGAAGGAAAATGAAATTGAGTGGAAGTGCGTAGGAGGGCGGAGCCAGGCTACAAGATATCATTCCATGCACATATTTTTGTATTTAAAGTAACACTAAGTAGTTTTTCAACCTTCACAATATTTTTCCAAGACCCTTGTGATGGTACATCGACTTAAAATAAGTTAAATGACTCATCTAAAATAGCCTGACGGGGTCTGTATCGCTTTTACTGGCACTATGTAACTTCGGGTTTCGGGTAGGAACCCATGCACAAAAAAGAACTACAAACTCGACTGCTTTACGTCAAGCGCTACAATAGTCATTATTTCGTTTTTCTTCGTTTCTGATGTCGCAATACATCATCCTTTCATGAAATCATGTAACATACTCTACCTTGTCTGTGGACATCGTTCATTCTAAAGCCGGTGCTGGATAAACAGTGAGCGTGCGTGCGACGGTAGGCTAGATTATTTACGACAGCGGCAATGGAGAATTTTGTTTCCAACCAGTAGGGCGACCGAAGAGGAAAATTTACTTAGTGTTACTTTAAACTTTTATAACATGAATTAGATCATTTATTAGGGTACCTTTGTATGTCCAAATCTGTACTGGTTGTGATCGATATCCAAAGAGCCTAATAATTTCTCAGCTCCTTTCCTGCTGTCAATGAACTGACCATCTGGGATGGCAGCAGGGTTAAGGATACGGTATCTGTTGTTGAATAAAGTGGAAAACCCTTTTAATTTTGTTATTGACAATAATAATAATATGGCATTTAAAAAAGTAATGTACTGTAAAACAAAGGGGTCAAGAAATGTCTCAAATTCCCATAAAAAACTTTTTGTGTGAACCATTATTTCCAGCAATTTGTTCAAAGACCGTAGTAAATCACAAAACCAAATGAAAAAAACAATCTGAATGGGAAATCATATTCAATATGATTATTTGCAAATGTATCTACTCTGGTTGCATAATTTGTGGACGTTTTTGAACCAAGTGTGACTTCGATGTCTTGTATTCATAAATGAATGTACCTCTGCTTGAAATCTCCATACAGGATCCTGTTGGGGAATCCCTTTCTGCAGATCCTGATGCCCTCCAGCACACCGTTACAGCGCAGCTGGTGCATGACCAGAGGATTCTCCATCGCCCCTGGAGTCTTAGTCTCATTGGGGATGATGCAGCGCACAAAGTGAGGGTGAGTTGACCTTAAGTTGGTCATCAGCTTGTTCAGGTTTTCCTGTGGATAGACATTATCCATGACTCTGACCATATATGTATTTTAGGTTATGCTATTTAAAAAATTAAGGAACAAAGCGATATTAAATAAATATTTTCATTATAAATCACTATGAAAGGCACTGTATGGTACCCTGTGCAGGGCAGACACTGTCTGAAAAGAAGAGCCCTTTTTCTTCTTCTCCTTTCCTTTGCCACCTCCTCCTCCCTCTGCGGCTGTTGAAATAAAAAGACTTTTCTTAAAATGAACCTTGCAATCCTTATTTGTCTCAATAGCCGCTTTTCCACCATCTGGCCAAACCGTTAACATTGCTTAACCGTTTAGGACCTGCACACGGTTACAAGCAGGAGCTTAGCCAAACGTACTGATAATTCCGGGTCGAGAACGGTTTGTAAGTGTGCTGTGTTGAACCATGCTCAAGTGTTGAACCATAATTGGAACTATTCCTTACTGTTCTCAGAACCATTTGGCCCGACGGTGAAAAAGTGGCTAATGATTTCCCCCCCTTAGACACACCTGAGTCAGCGCCAGCATAATTTGCAAACAGCTGAGACAGAAGTTTCATGGTGGACTTCTGGTAGAGGCCAACAACAGTCTCATTAAGAGGATCCTTGTTCTTCACCAGCCAGTTATTGATGTTGTAGTCTACAGTGCCAGCGTAGTGAACCAGGAGAGAAATGGGCCTCTGGTTTACCCTTGACAATCCTGGGCTTCTGGAAGTTGTTTGATTTCCCCAAATGGTTGTCATAAAGCTTAGCTTTAAATGTTGCATCACTGGCTTTGGGGAACATGCACTCCTCTTCAAGGATGGACATGATACCCATGGGCTAGGAAACAATAGATTAAAGGGTTTCAAATTAGCTGAGCAGTATTGATCCAATACCTGAGATCTCTCAAATTTAAAAACTCACCTTTTCAATGAGATCAATACAAGCCTGCAAGTCCATGCCGAAATCAATAAACTCCCACTCAATGCCCTCTTTCTTGTATTCCTCTTGCTCCAGCACAAACATGTGGTGGTTGAAGAACTGTTGCAACTTCTCATTAGTGAAGTTGATGCACAGCTGCTCAAAGGTGTTGAACTAGAACAGATTAACAGTGTTGTCAACATGGGTAGAAAACAGAACCACAGAATGAGACATTTTAGAGTAATTTTTATGTAATGTTGAAAGTCACAATATACACAAATCTGTATGTATGAAATGTATTTCTGTTTAATCTAAATGCCAATAAACTCCTCAAATCTGACTAACTAAACTTTTAGCACACATACACAATTTAAAATGAACAAAACTGACTTTCTATTCTAGAATAATGGACCAATGTGGACCAATATTAATACCATGTCTTATTTAAACAAACATAGCCTATACAGTACAAATCTTTGAACAATAATATGTTCTATGAGATCGTCACATCCCCCTAATAAAGATTATTAGCTACTTAAAAAAAGATTATTTCTCTACCAAACCATTTCATGGGTTTTTAACTATGCATTACAATGATGTACATTTAGTACATTTCTACTTAATTTGAGTATGTCCATACATTTAGTACATTTTGGGTATCAATTTTGATAATGTACAATTTAAGGCAATATTTATCGCCGTACAACTGGGCCGAGTGAAATTTAACTTTGAAGACTACACTGCACATGGAGAGTCCCTGTTGAGCAATGGTGACAGCTGAATTGTGTCTAGATCCAAAAAAGTGACTTATAGGAATGACATCAAGTACTTACATCAAAGATCTCAAATCCAGCAATGTCCAGCACACCAATGAAGTACTGGCGAGGCTGTTTGGTGTCAAGGGATTGGTTGATTCTCACTACCATCCAAAGGAACATCTTCTCATACACTGATTTGGAAAGAGCGCCAACAGCATAGTACACCTGTCCGATAGACATTAAAATGTTATAGAATAATGTGTTTTTATGGTTATTAGTATAGGGTATATAGCAGTATGTTATGAAGGGATGTTAATCATGAAGTAGTCTCCACCTGCTGGACACTCTGTCCCTTGGTGACCCACTCATTTCCTACTTTGACTCTTGGGTGGCACAGAGCCTTGATGAGATCAGCAGAGTTCAGGCCCATCAGATATGCTGATTTATCAGCATCTGTCATCAATAAAATAAGATGGTTGATGGTAATGAATCTTCTATTAACCAATATCTGTATGCATTAATTCCACATTTTGTCCCAATACTGACCCTCAGTCCCATCAGCCTCGGCCTGTTCCTCTCTTTGCTTCTGTTTGAACTTCATGTTGCCGTAGTGCATGATGGCGCCAATCAGCTTGTAGATGCTGTTCTTCTCCTCTTGGGTGAAGCCCAACACATCGAATGCTTCCTACATCAAATGTAATTAATTTAACATAAAAAATAACTCATATTCTTCTTTCTTGTATTTTCAGTAAAAACTTAACCTTTAGAAGGTAAGATCAAAATGTATTAATAGTAATTTGTAGCTATTTCATATAACACACGTCAGTGGCCATCAGCTCATCAGCATCAACAATAGAGGCCACTTGTGTCTCTCCTTGAGAGATGAAGGCGTAATCATAAGGGTTTGCTGTGATCAGCAGCATCTCTGAGAGAAAGGACATAGAGCACTTAGACATCATGTTGTAATGCATTTTCAAACAAAATGATAGATGTTTGGTTGTAACATTTTTTTGCTCACCTAAAAGTTCTGGTTTCTTCTGAGAAAGGATCTGGTAGAAGATGTGGTAGTCTCTCTCAGCCTTAAGCTGGAAAGTCACACGAGATTTCTCCAAAAGGTCTGTTCATAAAATTAACAAAATAAGCATTGTCTCTAAATGTGAACATTCCATAGACTTATTTTGTTTTTATATACAGCTAATGATAAATGCTATAAACTATTTTAAAAATAAAATTCTAATTATTATTATTAAATATCTGGATGGCATTATGTTGCCGATGCATTTTTGCCATTTGAAAGATTCATTACATTAATAAAAATATGAATTGGCTTTCAGCTAACCCTAAAAGAAACCTTACTGCAATTACTGCAATACTTACTGCAATTGTTTTTACAAATAAATGCGTTCCCAGATGTCCCAGGTTAACTCACTTCTGGGTACACATTTGTCACAGAATATGCTAATCCCTGAAGTAGGTACACGCACACACAAATCACTGAATATGTGTCTTAAAAGACAAACCAATAAATAATCAAAGATCTGTCTTACAAGTCTCAATATCCGCAGATGCTAGCTTGCCACTGGCAGCAAAATGGATTCGGATGAACTTGCCCTGTTCAAAAGAGGATATTGTCTTTAAATGCTGTGGAACAAAATCTACAAAATTATAATTGTTTGTAACTTAAATCAGTGTCCACTCACAAAGCGAGAAGAGTTGTCATTCCTGATGGTCTTGGCATTCCCAAAGGCCTCAAGAGCAGGATTACACTGGATGATTTGATCCTCCAGAGTACCCTAGAAAACACAATATTAGAGATTTGTGTATTGTGAATGACAAATAACACAAAATGACACTCCAATAATTTTTTGTTTGAACTCAGATCTCCGCTGTTTACCTTCTTTTCACTGGTTTCCTTCTTTGAAGGACTAGCAGCAATACTGGCAAAGTACTGAATGACTCTCTTTGTGTTCACAGTCTTTCCAGCACCAGATTCTCCACTGTCAACACAAGGCAGTCTTAGGCAGAGCATACATACATTGTCTTATCAACCTTATTGAGACTTTGCAGCCAATTAAAAAGCATATATTCTTACGTGATAAGAATTGACTGGTTTTCTCTGTCTGCAAAATAAAAACAATGTTTTGTTAGAAAATGGATATCATGGATATTGGTTACTTATTTATTCCAGCAAGGTAATATAAATGCAGTATATTTGGAAACAATTTGTACAATTACTGTAAACCATTTTGAATATGCTCAGTTGACGCACCTGACAGCATGTACTGATATCCATTGTCAGAGATGGAGAAGATGTGAGGAGGAGCTTCACTCCTCTTCTTTCCTCTATAGGCAACAACGACTTCCTGGTTGTACACTGGCAGCCACTTGTAGGGGTTCACAGTGACACAGAAGAGCCCAGAGTAGGTCTGTAAGAGATTCACTGAAGGTTTAGATCTACTCATGCAAGATAAAGAGAATGTGTGAGTGTATTAAGCCTTGACTCACGTAGATCATCCAGGCTGCGTAACGCTCTTTGAGGTTAAACAGCACAGCGGGCTCGTGCAGGAAGGTGAACATCGCCATGTCCTCGATTTTATCGAACTTTGGCGGGTTCTGGGGGTGAACATCAACTTCCTTCACAGTTACTGTCTGTGGATAACATGAGATTTTTGACACGGTCAGAATCTATACATATTCATTTATGTGCACCATGTTTTCATTTGTTTATTTAGCAGATTATTATCCAAAGTAATTTACAAATGAGAATAATAGTTATATCATTAGAATGCATTAGATGGTGAGGAAATAACAAAACTCTGACAATGATGTATTTAAATCAAAATATTTAAATACATAATTTCAGAAAATGTGACATTATTATTTTTATATAAATTTTGTATTCAGCCCTTATTTTAAACTTAACACTGCAAGTTCAAAACTAGTCTCTCATTTAGCAATATTAATTAAACAACTGTAAGTTACAGCAATAGTTAAGAACCATCTGATTAATCATAATGCCACTGCTTACACTTATTAAAACTTACCGTTCCCTTTGAAGTCTCACAGGTGACTTTATCACCATCTCGACTGATAACAGATGCCTTGAGATACTCCTCTTCAGCGTCAGGAACAAAACACTCTTTCTTCATGTCGAAGGCGCGCGTTTGGGCCTCCAGTCGCTCCTTGTCTGATTTCCTGAGAAACGAAGCAGCGGCTCCAAACTCCGCCATCTGAGCATCCCCCATTTTGCACTCTTCTGTTGGATTTCACATCAACTTTATTTGACACAATAGTAATGTATAAAGTGGCATGACTAGTAAGGTTAAAATGTACTCACTTTTGCTGTTCTGTTTTTCAGAGACTAATGGTTCAAAGCTCTAGTTCCACACAAAAGAAAGAAATTGTCAACAATGTCTCCTTTCTGTCACAAAGTCAAGTGATACTACAATTAGTAAAGAACTCTTTGACTTCTAAGTTAATTTCTAACATGTGTTTAAATCAATGTGCCTTCCAACTTACCGCACAAATAGAAAGATAACGATGACACAATTGAAAACATGTCGTCTCCTTTTATAATGCAATTGTTACTCTAAATATGGTTGTTGGCACCACACAAAGCTTCCAGCTCGCTCAGTTTGGTCTGGAAGGACGGGTTGGGTAAGCTGGGTAGAGGTGGGGGGCAGTTTATTGTGGTATGGAATATCTTTCCTGTCAGGCGCAGAGTTAATAATGGTTATTCTGTATCAAAAATGGATGTTAGAAAACATTGAAATATCACAAATCAGAATTGATTTTACCCATCCACTATATGCCTGAAACACAAAGAATTGAATAATATAGAAAAGCAGTGTAGTAAGTCTGTTGCAAACATAAAGCACCTTATTCTTTCAAATACTGATCACTACAACATCAGAGTTTGAGTTTAACAATGATTCTGTAAAACAGTATTTACCTTAATACTTAATTGGTAACTCAAATGATTATTGTGAAATATCCATAACATACAATGAAAGCATATTCTGTTAACTGTTATTGAAACCTTTATCAGATTACAAAATATAAATGGCCAGGAACAACTCTGGATAAAATGTATCTTTCAAAATGTTCTGTCTCTTGTATAGAGGTTCATCACTGATGCTGTTCCTGTGGTTTCCACTAGAGGCCTCACCTGATTAACAGTTATTGAATGAGCCTAGACAAGGTCAGTGTCTTGCTGGTGTGAATACTTCAAATTTGTCTTGTATCAGTAATGGAGCATTTGTCTTCTTCCCTGTACACTTGAGCATAGAGATATCCCTTTGTCATTCCTGTCGAGTGCCTCTTCTTGATTGAGTGGAACAGCTTGCTGATCTACCCGAGTACATCCATTAATGCTGAGCGAGTGAACTTTCTGAACTTTTCTGCTCACTGCTCCTATATTTATATATGTATAAACAATAGATCTTTATACAACAGATCTTAAAAACACCTGATACAGATCAAATTGCAGAGCAGCTAGACTGACAGTCTAACACCATTGTAACCTCAAGACCTTGCAAGCTGATAAGTTGGGGTCAAGACATTCAGGCTAACAAGGAGGAACAAGTGTGATGAGTGCTAACATTCACACATGCTGCCATATAGTGTAATTAATATGAAGGCTGTTAATTATGAAACCCACTGAAGGCACCTCCTAAGATATGAGATTCTTTAAGGATTTATAAATGGTCACAGTTGTTTAACTTTTAAGGCTACTGGAAATGCAAAGACTGAAAAAAATGTGTTTTTTGGATATTACCTAAAAAAATATGTTGTGTATTGAATCTAAAATTCAAATTCTTAGGATAAAGCATTTAAAAAGTATATAATAATTTGGTTTATATTCATGAAGTGGATTTGACCTTTGGACAATTAACTAAACCTGTTAGTGCCAATCAAACAACAAAAGACATACCTTTACCTCTGCTTCTGTGACATTTATTTTTTTCTTTTCGTTTGCCCTTGAGTATAAAGATAACGGTGTGAAATTCTTCCCGAGTGCTTCTCGCCGATTGAGGACAGCTCGGCCCACATGTTGAAATCAGGAGTGAAGCAGGTGCTGTTTTTGTAAAGGGATCCATGCACATAAAAATGTTGGCACACTTGTTGGCTGCATTGTCTTAGCTGTAGTTACATGCCCAACAGAGGGAGAACAATGTAGTGCTGGTCAGAAGGTGGATTTTATTATTAGCTTTCTTTTATAAAGATTAAATAGCTTTAAAATGTCTGGGTTTTATTTTCTTTCTCTTTTTGTTACATCTAGGAAATGTCTGTAAATGAGCAATTATGGTAATATAGAATAGTTCAAATTGTCCACATATTCAGTCTCCATTTTTAATTAATAGATAGAACTATAGATCATTTGTCCTAAAATCGAATTAGAAGGCAAAGTTAGAGATTTTGGAGATGACCAGCCATGTTTGCTTCACCTTGTTTCCACCATTACAGTTAAAACTCTCAGCAAGAGATTCAGCCGTTTAGGCTTTTTATAACATAAATCCTATATGGTATCATTTTAAAGGGGCAGCATAGTTGGTTTCCTCCCCTTCACCTCTCCATTCTCAGTTGTTCAGGCTTGACTCCACCTTCAATCATCTGTCCATCATTGACCTGCTCATCATCTTGAATTACATCTACAATTTCTAGCAAACATACACAGTTTTTTTTGCCCTAAATTATTTACATAAGTAAAGTTTAAAAAAGGTGTCTTGAGGTTTTTATAGGTAAGGACTAGGTCCACACTGGGCATCAGAGCTTCTTAAAAAAACATATTTTAAATGTGTCGCCACACCCACACATATTATGAGCAAGGAATCTAGCCAGAAATTCCAAATGAGGAACGTTGTGTTCTTCCAATTGAAAGGTAAGTTTTCCCATTATTTTCTTTGGTAATATTTGATTCTATCATTCATTCAGTGCTTTGAATCATTCGATCCATAAGTGTAGATTTAACAGATCCATAGATTTTTAATAAAAAAAGTGTTTGAAAAAATATTGCCATTTTGAGGGGGGGGAGCAAAAAAATTTTTTTTTCTGTTTTGTGATAATGTAATGCTTCTACTTTTGTTTAAGATGTTGTTAAACATCACATTTTATGTGCTTGATTTTCAAGCTATTTCTTTATTATATAATATTCACTCTAAAAGTCTTAATAAATCACTGAGTGGCTCCTCTAAAGTGGTATGATTGAATAATTATGTATTGAAAGTAAATGCAACGGTGAATTAAAGGAATAGCAGAGAAGCAGGGACTTACTTGAACATTCATTTTATTCTACAGAACTACAGATAATTCACTGCCATACTGAACATGTCTGTCAGAATGATCCATGTGTGCTTCACTTCATCGGGCCCTTTCTGTGAGAGGAAGAGACATGAAAAAGATATTGGGTAGAAGGTACTTTCTTGCTTTATTTCTTTTTAATTGAAAAAAAAGGTATGTATTGTTTATTTCAGTTTAGTATCATCTTTAAAAATCGCATTCTGTCTGTGGGTGCTTAGTATCTCAGTTTATGGTGAGGCAACTGTTAGAGATAACTTTGCAAACAAACAAAAAAAGCATTGCACATAATCAACACCTCATACACTACGTATGCATTAAAGAAACGGTGTTGGTTTTGTCTTTTTTTTTTTATGTCCGATTCCAATTTTTTACCAGCAAATTGGTCGATTTTCATACCGGTTGCGTTTTTTTTTTTTTTTTTTATCTAAGTAAATTTTTTTGTTGTTTTTTTGCTCTATTACAAAATTATTTGCTCTTTAACAAAAATAATATATATATATATATATATATATATATATATATATATATATATATATATATATATATATTATATATATCTGTAGACATTTGAAATTTGAGGGAACCACTGCATTTACAATCCAAACAAAGATTTTCTCTGCTAGTACATCCGTCTTTGGCGAGTCCTGTCTCAGGTCTGTGTTTAATGTCCTGTTTACAGACTCCGTAAAATTTCCACACAAATTACTTTTTGGAAATTATTGCACTGCAGTTTGTGTGCAAGTCCATAATAGAGATCAGCCAAACTAAAAACCGGTTCAGATTTATGGCCGGTTGACCGGTGCATCTCTAGTTTTGAGTAATAAATTGCTACAAATTGATTTTCTGATCACACTAATCTGGTTTGCCGAATCAAAGTGATCCCAATTTTTATTGATCTCAGGGATGATGAATGTATGTGAGATCAGTTACCTTGGATCCTGCATCACGAGTTTTGGCTCTCTACTTGTTGACCTGAGATTCAGCAATATCAGCCCTCTCCTCTGCCTCATCCGGCTCATGCTGTATCTTACCAAACTTACCCAGATTTGCATTGGCCTGTTCCTCCTAAATAACACATTGTGGTCGGTTAGAGATTTGGGCATGTTTTTTATTCCCAAAAATGGATGTAATTTTTTTGTAAATTTAACAAAATTGTATTTTGAAAATTGTATTTGAGTATTCCAAATATAAAGATCTGAAAATATTTCCAGGAAAAATCAATAAGAATAAGAAGAATTATCTTAAACATACAACCTCTTCAGCAGATCTCTTGTACCCTGGCCTCCAGTTTCTAGACCTGCTTCTTGCCTCCCTTCATGGCGATCTGCTCAGCCTCATCCGGTTCAGCCTATAGCAGATTGTTGCGTCTCTGCACAATGGCGAAGTTCTCTTTTAGATTATCATTACCACAAAGAGCACAAAGAGATTACCACTAGATGAGTTGCAGTTGGGCGTCCTGTAAAGTTTTGCGAATGAAAAGACCGAAGAACTATGTTGGATTTCACCTAAGCATCATAAAATCTTGATTTGAAGATTCGTCATACTTTGAGATGTCCATGAAGACCCTTGAGTTGCTTCTGGGCTTCTGATGCCTGCCTGTTAGCCTGGCTGAGCTGAATCTCATTGAGGTCTCCCTCCAATGGTGGACTTCTGGTAGAGGCCAACAGCAGTCTCATTAAAGGGATACTCTACTGGTTTTTCATATTAAACTATGTTATTCCATTAACTAAGACGAGTTGATACACACCTCTCTGGTCTCAGTGCGTGCACTCAATCGCTGTCTTGCAGCGAACCTTTGTTAGATCTTATCTCAGCCCTGTTCATTCAATACAGGCCAAGAAGAGAAGCGACCAAACACCTCCACGTTTTTCTAAGCGTGTAAAATGGATAACTATATTGTATGGCAGAATACCATAGCAAGTGCTTGGGAGCACTTTGACTCGGCGCAGTAATATCATCTCTCGTGAAAAGTCCGCTCCCTCTCCTCCTCCCTCTCATTTCAACGGGAGCGGACTTTTCACGAGAGATGATATTACTGCGCCGAGTCAAAGTGCTCCCAAGCACTTGCTATGGTATTCTGCCATACAATATAGTTATCCATTTTACACGCTTAGAAAAGCGCAACGTTTTATTTTGTGTCACCGCCCTAGGTCGAGTTACACTATTCGAGTAACTGTATTTAAATAGGGAAAACGTGGAGGTGTTTGGTCGCTTCTCTTCTTGGCCCGTATTGAATGAACAGGGCTGAGATAAGATCTAACAAAGGTTCGCGGCAAGACAGCGATTGAGTGCACGCACTGAGACCAGAGAGGTGTGTATCAACTCGTCTTAGTTAATGGAATAACATAGTTTAATATGAAAAACAGAAAATCTTATGTGATAAGAATAGGCTGGATTTCTCTGTCTGTAAAAAAGACTTACATAATTATGAATGTAATAGTAAATTAACAAAATTATTTCCACTAGTTATTGACTTATAGCCTGTGCCTTGAGATACTCCTCTTCAGCATCAGGAATAAAACACTCTTAGGCCTCCAGTCGCTCCTGAGCATCCCCCATTTTTCACCTAGTCTGTGGTTTGTTAGTGTTTGCAAACAAATTACTATATGAAATATTATTAATAGGAGCATGTTATATATAGGAGCATGTTTGGACACAAAAACAACAAGATAATTAACACATTTTCAAATAAAAATGATTCTGTTTAAGACTAGAATATAGTCTAATCTAGTTTGAGGAATATGTTGATACACACAGTCTGCGAACTTGAGATTTCATACATCCACTAAAATTTGCTTTGAACACGTTGAGCAAAAATTAGTGAAAAGAAAGGATCTTGCAGCATTTGAGGCATGGCACGCACATACAATGCAACATTCAGACATTTATAAGTGTGGCTTAAGTGTCTAAATAATGTAAGACTACTGTGTATGGTAATACAGTAGAATTTCTAATAGATTGATAACTCATGTGAGCTTAGTTTACTGCAGTCAGTGATGTTGAGTGTTTGTCAGGGTCACTTACCTTTGCAGTTCAACTCTGATGGTTTACTGTCCTAGGGTCACAAACAAATATAAAGTGGAATTATTTATTTAATATCAAACATTTGTTTACTATATGTTACATTATAGTCAATAATGAACAAAAGTGCAACCTGAAAAAATCTCTCTGTGGGGTAATTTACTGTACACCAAAGGAATTGTTAATAAGATCAGGGATTCATAAAGACCGAGGCGTCTCTGAAGGCTTACCAATTGATAATGTGATAGAAAACCTGAGGCCATAGACTCTCCACCCCTTTTTATATAGTAAGAGGTCCTCTAAATATGGTTGCAGGAATTTTCTGAAGCGTGTCTGCGTTTGGTTAGGATGCATATGGGCTGGGTGTCTGCTAGAGGCAGGTGGATGTCTAAATTGTATAGGGTACAATTCATGCCGGTAAGGATAGATGTACTTTCATTCAACTTATTTCTGCTTCTAAATTAGTCAAAAAATCGAATTTATCTTAAGGTAAGGGGGGGGATTAAGGAGAAATATTAAGATGGCACAACTGGTTAAATGCAAAGGAAACTGGAAAGTTGCTGATATCACAATCCTGCTGCATTTTACCTTTGTGTTAACCTATTAACCAATCCCAATCATAACTATTTATTTTATTTTATATTGTCTGTTAAAAAAGAGAATGTTTTTACATGGGTTAACAGCTGTTGGCTGAAAGAAAATACATCTCATTATTTGCATCAACTGATCTGTACCTTGCTCAAGGACAAGGCAAGTGTCATTTCACTGTCCATCATAGATGCTTTATATCCATTCGAGCAGCCGCAACTGAATGTGTAAGGGCCAAGGTCAGTTTACAGTTGGTGTGATCGCTTCACTCAGGCCTTCATCACTGACACGCCATTGTTCCTTTGCCTTCACACTTGAGGACAAAGATAACCTGTGAAATTCTTGCTGGGTGCTCCTAAATAATTGAGAAGAACAGCTTGTGCGATCTCTGCAACCAGCATCTATTTATGTATTTCTCCAGCAGGCCACTCTTACTGCCTGTGTATATTAATGTACACGCAACCTCTCCTCAATGTGAACTTAAAATTCATCAAAGGAACTGTGTTTAATTTATCCAGTTTGGCAGATAATTCTTACTTTATATCAGTAGCAACCCAAAACCCAGGTTATCTAGAACATAGGTCATTCAACTAGACAACATTTTCAGACTGAATTGTTTGATGTGTTTATCCGCACAGTGTTGTCCACTGAGTTCAGAAACAAAGGCCTAAAAGTGTAAAGCCTCTACAATAAGTTAATTCTCAATCACATTTCACAATACAATGTCCATTGTAAATAAATTGTTGCTTCTATAGTTGTGAATTTAAATGAAAAGTTCACAAAAAAAAGAAACTTCCATCTTCACTTACCCTCATCCCGTTCCAAGTCCTGTATGTCATCTTTCTGTGGAAAACACAAGAGAATGCTGGAGTACAAACAGCATTGGACCTCATTGACTTTAATTTAATTAAAAACACACTGACAAAATATGTTAAACAAAATAAATTTTGAACCACATGCTGAATGATCATTTTTGGGTCAATGATTGATTTAACTGAACTTGAGATACCAATATTCTAATAACATTACGTTCATGCTACTAGACCTTTTTTTAACCTAAAATACTAAACTGTATCGTCAACCCTTAGTAGAAATGTATGCAACAACTACGTGCACAATGCTCCATGAACTTTGTGCAACGCTGCATATGGAGGAGGTCTGTGTCTGACTGTCAATCGTCCTCTTACAACATTGTCTCCTTCCCGTTGTCCTTGAGTATAAAGAACCCTGTGAAATTCCTACTGAGTCTCTGACGAAATGGAAGCAACTGATGAGGGACATTGAGAACACAAAGCGGATTCCCCATTTGTAAAGGTCTCCAAGCGCATATATAAACGTCAAGTAGTTCATGTTGGCACCTTTGCGAGCCGTATACATACTACTTATGTTACATGGCCAAATGAGGCTGGTCACAAGACAAGTGTTTATTATTACCCAACGTTCGACCCCATATTGAGTTAAAAGACATGTAGAAAGAGAAAAAAATAGCCATTGTTGTTTTCTTGGCATAAACGTTTGTTATTTTAAAATAATAATTTAAAGAATCTTTATGCAAATAACAAATAAATAATTCCTGTTATTCATATACAATGTTCATCTGTTATTCTTGTTATGCATCTGTTCCTGGATGTCTGAAGGGGTCAACTAACTGTTAAGACTATTTGTTAACCAAAAGGGTGAAAGTTTAAGATGCTGCTACATTTCTTTTAAATCATGAGGGGCTTTTCAGAGTCTTGAGATGTCAAGCCAGCAGTTATTATCTCCTAACTTATGGCAAAATATCTTAAAATATCTGCTGTGGTTTAAGGTTGCCAGATGGTTGGTTGCTCTGTGAACATTTGAGAAGCTCCTCCCTTTATTCAGCTGTTAGACTCCACCTAAGCACTGGCCTGTTCTTCACATTTAACTAGGTTTTACCAGTGTACACGTTCTCTTTATGCATTCAGCCTTGCAAGCAGCGACTCTTCAACAAATTTCCATTGCTTAATTTAGCAGTTTTTATTTGGAACTGTTGAATACATTAGTCTTTTATTTTGTTTTGCAGGTCAAGTCTCATGCACTCGAGAGGAACGAGGACATTTGATGCAGGTGAGAAAGCTGAAATGACTGAATGAGTATTGGGTTTCATCCACACTTGAAGGAATAAATAATACGGTAGTTTTTTTTACTTTTAAAATAAGATGTGGCAAATGTTAATCTGTATTCTATGAAATTATATACATATACAAGGTTTTGTTATAAATTATGCAAAGCACTTTTTAATCAAAATGCAACGAATGCGAGTTTTATAACTTAAAACATCTTTGTAACTCATGATGCTTTAATTTGCATATTCCAATTGAAAATTAATCTGGTCACTGAAAAACACACTGGGGAAATTTGCAAAGATAAACACATTTATGTGTTTCTGTACTTGTAAAAAGTGCCTGCCAAACATCAAATAACTGTTTAAATAATTGTTTTCAAATATGACAGACCACAAGAAAAGTTTAATTTCCAATCTTTATTCTACAGAACTACAGGTAATGAAGTCAAGAAGCACAGTCTCACACCAAACAAGCCTTTCAGAAAGATACAAGTAAGAGCTTCACTCTTCATCGTGCCCTTTCTGTGAGAGGAAGAGAAAAGGAAAAGAAAAGTGTTTGAAAGGTATATTTGTTATTTGATTTTAGTTTTTGCAATACATTAAAACTTAGACTCACTCAAGGAGAAAGCAATAAGCACAAAACGCTTTAGGTCATTCTCTTTTAACTTATTTTACAGTTAATCTGGCATCACTGAAAGGTAAAGGCTTTAGAAACAAAATGGTCTCTAACCCTTTCACCATTCAAAGTAAAACATTACCCATTGTTTCATTGTGCCTTCTTAAACTCTGTGATAATAAGCAGATAAAATACTGGGTTAAACTGAGTTAACTTACCTTAGATCCTGCATCACGGCTCTTGGCTCTCAGCTTGTTGACCTGAGATTCAGCAATATCAGCCCTCTCCTCTGCTTCATCCAGCTCATGCTGTATCTTACGGAACTTGCCCAGATTGGAATTGGCCTGTTCCTCCTGATAAATCAAAAGGTTGTTGGCATAAACAATATACAAAACAAAATACATACTGTACAGGTATGTACAGGCAATAAACTTACAGCCTCTTCAGCAGATCTCTTGTAGGATTTGACCTTCAGCTGGAGTTTGTCCACCAGGTCTTGAAGACGAGCCAGATTCTTACGGTCTTCCTCAGTCTGTTAATAAACTTTTGATTATTTTTGGTCTGGGTGGTTTGAAGATGGTAATATTGGGGGATATTTTATTGAACAGAGGAATAACCTGGTAGGTGAGCTCCTTGATGCGTCTCTCATATTTACGGACTCCTTTCACAGACTCGCTCGCCTTTCTCTGTTCAAGCTCCACCTCATTTTCCAAATCCCTCACCTACCGAAACCAAAAATTATTTCCAATTGACAAGTTCTCTAGAAAGCTATTGATCTCTGAATCCAAGTAACTAATTGTCATATTCACAAAAGTAATGCATTTAAATAGAAAATGCATTATTAAGAACTGAGTTTCGTAAACTAACCCTAGCTTCCAGTTTCTGGACCTGCTTCTTGCCTCCCTTCATGGCGATCTGCTCAGCCTCATCCAGACGGTGCTGCAGGTCCTTGATGGTCTGCTCCATGTTCTTCTTCATGCGCTCCAGATGAGCACTGGTGTCCTGCTCCTTCTTCAGCTCCTCTGCCATCATGGCAGCATCAGTGATGGCCTTCTTGGCTTTTTCCTCAGCATTCCTGCACTCCTGCACTGCCTCCTCAACCTCAGTCTGAAGCTGAGTATTATCTCCCTCCAGCTTCTTCTTCTGATTCAGCAAGCTGGTGTTCTGAACATGGACAATATTGACATTCATGTTGTCTTTTGATGATATTGTGTACTAAGAGAGGGTTTAAAGGTTGTTTGTCTAATGCAGATGTGTCATACCTGAGAATGCAGGAGCTGAACTCTCTCACTGACATCCAGCAGTTCCTGCTCAGCCAGTTTCCTTCCTCTATCAGTTTGTTCCACCATGGATCTCAGCTCATCCAGTTCAGCCTGCAGCAGATTGTTGCGTCTCTCCACAATGGCGATGTTCTCTTTGAGATCATCATTACTACGAAGAGCGTCATCTAGTTGCATTTGGGCGTCCTGTAAAGTACAAATTTTACAAAGGAAAAGACGTAAGATCTAGGTTTGATTTCATCTAAGCATCATAAAATCTTGATTTAAAGATTCGTCATACTTTGAGATGTCCATGAAGACCCTTGAGTTGCTTCTGGGCTTCTGATGCCTGTCTGTTAGCCTGGCTGAGCTGAATCTCCATCTCATTGAGGTCTCCCTCCATCTTCTTCTTCAGTCTGAGAGCTTCATTCCTGCTGCGAGTCTCTGATTCCAGTGAGCTCTGCAGGGTATCCACCGTTCTCTGCTGGTTCCTCTTGGCCTGCTCCATCTCTTCATCTTTCTCAGCCAGCTTACGTTCAATATCAGCTTTGACCTGATTGAACTCCAGCTGAGCTCTAAGAATCTTTCCTTCTTCATGCTCAAGGGAGCCCTAACAGATCAATTAATATACATGTTCACTTCTATTAACATACCCTTATTTTAATCTTTTGAATAAATACACAGATAACACAAAAATATAAACAAATAGATATTTAGGTATACCTCAACCTCCTCCAAAGCAGTTTGAATTTCAGCTTTTTCCTGCTCCAACTGCTTACGCATTTTCTCTAGCTCATGAATGTTCTTTCCACTCTCGCCAATTTGTTCAGTGAGATCAGCAATCTCCTCTGTTTTTTAGGCAAGGTAATAATGGTTAATAAAAGTTAAGATTTTTGTGATCTATTTATTAGGCAAGGTAATAATGGTTAATACGAGTTAAGATTTTTGTGATATTGATTTGAAGGAAAATATAAAAAAGGTGTGCACATCTAAAACCCAAATTGGGCTCAGGTGTGGGACAAAAAGACAACAATAAGTGAACAAAGGGTGTTGTGCCTGATGATTAATACATTTTTGGAGCTGTAATTTCAGTCTGCAAACAATTCTTTTCTATGTTTATTTAAAGTTTATGAAATGTATGTGAATGTCCAGATGACTAATAAATCAAGGGCACCTTGGAGGTTCTTGTTTTCTCTCTTCATAGTTTCCAAATGATCCAGAGACTCCTCATAAGAGTTTTTCAGTTTGAATAGTTCAGTACTCAGAGATCTGGCTTCCTTCTGGGAGCTTTCCAACTCGCTCTGAGACTCCTCATATTTCTGCTTCCATTCAGCTAGGACCTGTTGATAGAATCTGAGTTTGATTAGTTACCATCGGAGCTGAATGAACACAAATATTATTTGAGTTTTATGCATTCACCTTGTCAAAGTTTCTTTGCTTCTTGTCCAGAGCAGCAGCAGCAGCATTGGATCTCTCCACATCCACCATGAGATCTTCAATCTCATTCTGCAGCCTGTGCTTGGTCTTCTCCAGAGAGGAGCATTTAGCATTGACCGCTTCCACAGCTTCTTCTGCATCTTGCAGACGCTGAGCAAGTTTTTTCCTTCATGAATAAACAGAATTTGTTAAAAAATAACTTAGTGGGGCTTTTACAAATTATTGGCTTACAGAACAAAGTCAGATGTTTGTACGGTATACTACATGGGAAACCCAAATACTTCCTGCTTCTTACTTTGCTTCCTCCAACTCCTCAGTCCTCTGGATGGCATCAGTTTCATACTTGGTTCTCCACTGAGACACTTCAGAGTTTGCCTTGGACATACCACGCTGCAGCTCAGCCTTGGCTTCTTGCTCCTCCTCATATTGCTCCCTCAGCAGATCAGCATCATGACGAGCAGACTGAACTGCATGGGCCAGGGCATTCTTAGCCTATAAAATATTTACAATCAATGTTTTCTGTTAATGTCCCAAACCTGTATTCCCTTTCAGAAAGGTTGGTTTGAATCCCACTGCTCCTAGAAGATCTTATTGGGTGATCGGGTAGTGTAGTGGTTTAGGTGTATGACTGCTACACTTTGTTACTCTAACCTTGTGGGTTCAAGTACCAACATTGGTTGCAATACCTTGATTTCCTCCTCTAGTTGTCTCTTGAGGTCTTCAATCTGCTGGGTGTAGGACTGCTTGCCTCTTGTTAGCTGAGAGACCAAGGAATCCTTTTCTTCTAGCTGTCTAGAAAGCTCCCCTAGATATAAGTATTACCAGTACATTATAGACAGTAGTGTGTGGTCTTGATAATTAGTCTTACAATGCACAGAATAAAGTAATACCTCATCAGAATACATACCATTTTCGGTTTGCAACCTAGCTTTTTGCATGGTAAAATCATTGATGCTGCGTTGTCCTTCTTCATATTTTGTTCTGTATTCTGACATCTGGTCCTCAAGAGTCCTGCACATTTTCTCCAAGTTAGCCTGGATAGATATTTATATAATTAATGAATATCAAATAAAGCATAAAGAATGTGATTGATGTGATTGAGATGTGATTGATTCTAAAGAACACCTGAGGTGAAGAAAAACAAATTAAAAATGCTAACATGGAAACAAGAATTCATCACCTTGGACTTGGCAAGCTGCTCCATGTTGGAGACCACATCGTCCAGTTCCAGTCTGAGTTCACTCTTCTCTTTCTCCAGCTTCTGCTTCACTCTCTGGAGGTTGTCAATCTGCTCCCCCAGATCAGCCACACTGTCTGCATGTTTCTTCCTTAGTGTAGCCGCAGTGGACTCATGTTGCAGAGTGGACTCTTCAAGGTCTCTGCGCAGTTTCTGGAACTCAGCTTCACGTTTCTTGTTCATCTCAATCTGGGCAGCAGTGGCTCCACCAGCCTCCTCCAACCTCTCACTAATCTCCTCCAGTTCTCTGGACAGATCAGCTCTCTGTTTCTCAACTTTAGCACGGGCAGCTCTCTCAGCCTCCAGCTCTTCCTCAAGCTCTTCAATTCTGGCCTGGTAATGTGAGGAAAACCAAAGTTGAAGATAGAATTCCTAATTGTCTACATTTTTAAGAATCATACATTTTACCTGCAACTCCTTCAGTTTCTTCTGGAGTTGGGCAGCCATTGCCTGCTCATCTTCAATCCTGCTACTGAGCTGGCTGATCTCAAAATCTTTCCTGTGTTGCAGAACATATTTGATTAACACTATTAATAAGGATTCAGATTGTGATCTGTATTGTTAAATAAGTATTTCCCCCTCTGGAAAACACACACTTTTTAATCCTCTCTTCCATTTGCTGTTTGTCATTTTCCAGGTCCATCATGCTCTCTTGGGTCAACTTTAAGTCTCCCTCAAGCTTCCTCTTTGCCCTCTCCAGATCCATACGAAGCTTCTTTTCCTGTTCCAGGGAACCCTCAAGCTGGAAGGACAATATTTTGTTCAGCATTGTAAATGTCACCTTTTTCATCTACAACAGAAGTGTGAACAAACCACTCACATCATCCACTTGTTGCTCCAGCTTGGCTTTGGCTTTGGTGAGTGTGTTGACTTTGTCTTCCTCACTCTGGAGGTCATCCAGCGTTTGCTGATGGGCCTCCTGAAGAGCTTTCTTCTCCTTAGTCAGCTTAGCGATGATCTCATCCAAAGCTGCCATCTCTTCTGTTAGGTTTTTAACCTGTAGAAAGGTGTCATTGTATCAAGAGGCTCTTAACACACAATTCTAACATAACTAACAGGTTCAGTGTTGAAAACTGACCTTGTTCTCAGTGGCATGTTTCTCTTTCTCCACTTTGGCCAGAGTAAGCTCAAGATCATCAATGTCCTTCTTGAGCTCAGAACATTCATCCTCCAGCTTTCGTTTCTTTGCAGTCAGCTCAGCATTCATTTCCTCTTCATCATCCAGTCTCTCAGTCAGCTCTTTGACTTTGGCCTCAAGCTGGATCTTATTCTTGATCAGACCCTCACATCTCTCCTCAGCATCACAAAGATTATCTTGCTCCTGTTTACAGGTACAAAAAAATATGTATATTTATTTTAATGTCTTTGTATAATTAAATCAAAAGTATATTTGCAGTTTATGAATTCATAAAATCATAAACTTACAGTTTGGACTTGGAGTTGCAGGTCATTCTTCTCTTGAAGAAGAGAAACCATCTTTTCCTCAAGCTCTTTTCTGCGGGCTTCAGATTTGGTATAAGCCTCCTTCAACTTCAGAAATTCTTCCTTCATGTTGGCCATCTCTTTCTCCGCCTCAGCAGATCTCAGCAGTGGTTTGATCTTGAAGTAGAGCTTCATCCAGGGCCAATTTTTGACACCCATGAAGGCACGTACATTCCACTGGATCACAAGCAAGGCATCTCTGCAAAATAAAACTGTTCTTTTTGTCTCTTTTTATGATGCAGTGACAGATTTAAATGCCCACCCAGTTACCTTCGTTCAACAAGCTTCTGGAATTCAAGCCTTGCGAGAAGACCACGTGATCTAGCTTGAATATTGGTGATGATGAGAGCAAGACGGTCGTCTCTCATTTCTTCAAGGGTACCCAGTAGACCAGCCTTGAAGAACACCTTAAAAAAATTCAGTGACCTATGATCAACAGATAGACATAACAGGCAATCTATCAAAGGCATCCATGCACAAACAAATAGAGAAATGCTGCAAGTGCCCCATAGACATGGTACACATTTTAGGAATCTCAGCCTTCTAATAGATTACTTATAGTTGTCTCAGCACATTAATGTGGGATAGAACAGATTTTAAAACTGAAGGAAAACCTACACAGAATTGCAAAGCAATTACTTATTAGCATATATACCTTTGTATGTCCAAATTTGTACTGGTTGTGGTCAATTTCCAAAGAGCCCAATAACTTCTCAGCTCCTTTCCTGCTGTCAATGAATTGACCATCTGGGATGGCAGCAGGATTTAGGATACGGTATCTGTTATAGCATATTTAAAAAAGAAAGATTTTAAATAGTGTTGATTTTGCCATTG